>JABYQR010000106.1:0-121671 GCA_022592445.1 Cytidiella melzeri | reverse complement strand
GACGGCGACGCAGATCGGCGCGGAGGTGCAGCATTAACCCTGGAAGAATTTTGGGTTTGATGCGCCCTGATTTCCGCACTGACATTACAAGGCCTTCGTCTGTACAAGTCCAATTCCGCCTCTCGATTGGCTTCATCAATGATGCGATTAACCTCTCGGAGGTGCCTTTGCCTGTCACTCTGCCTGAACCTGTCCCAGCCATGACGACCAAGAAGGCTGTATTCCATCGATTCCATGCGCCGAACTCCGTCCCTGTCAATGTAGTTGACATTGATCCTGGCAACCTGAGCATCGGTCTGACTCATACGGATAGAGATGGGAGTTGCTGAACTCCTTATCTCCATAACAATGGGGTGACCCATACGGTCAAACCGAGTGTAATCATGGACGCGGTAGGGATCATTTGGAGAGTGGGGAGCGAAGCGGGCATTGACGCGACGGGAAGTGCGGCGAGAGTTATTCGGCATCTTCAAAAATATAATGGTCTGGAAGAAAGAATCGAAAGTATAAGATTTATGTTGTCGTATTCAATCCACAACAGTTTCCTTGAGAAAGTCCTGGGGATTGCTAATGGAAAAGTCGAATGTGAGTAAAAGTTTTCCACAAGTGATTCAAGACGAGTATGACCACTTGCAACTTCGACTTCTACCAGTCGGTATGATACGACAAGAACATAATGGCGCATGTAAGAAACACCACGAAGTATAGGAGAGTCCACAATCTCCGTGATACCAAAAGTAAAAGTGGACGACATGCCTCAAGAAATTCTACAGCTACAAAAAGCAGCGATTTCTAATTCCAGGACTGACTGACGTGCGCCAACACAAAGGTCCTAGGCCTCTAAGTCACGAGCTTAGAGTGCCACTCAACACTACCCTCCTATTGTACTACTCCGCCGATCTACCACTTGTACAAGTGGGAGCTTGTTCCTCCACCACCGGATTTTACACTGCGTGTTAGGCAGATTCCGCGTAATGCACGACTCGTTAAAGTCGAGAACCACCAAGGGTGGCTTAAGTATTTAGCTGGGTTGGGAGTGCGTACGCAAGGGGCAAGTAGGTGAGGGAATTAGCTGTAGAAAATCAGTTGGGAATATTGTATTCGAAGCTGAGGCAGTCAACCAGTACAACTCTACTACTACTATGTGGCCAAACAAAGTAAAGTAGAGAAACTTACTTATAAGAAAGCTTGGGGGATACTGGTTGGTGGATGTCGTTGAGAGTGTGGATGTAGTTAAGCTAAAAGCCGGGGCTCATAACCTAACAAAGTGGAATATGTGTGCAAGGGGTAGAGGCTGTTAAGCTTTGAAGATGAGTCTTATTATTCTTGCTGCTTCAGCAGCTCTGCTTATATACATGTCTGTATCTACTTATGTAAGCGACTACTATACATGTCTACTTCAGCTATTCTACTGTATTACTAAGTGCATGACTCATGCATGACTCATGCTATGAGTGCATGACTCATTGTATGACTAGGTTCAGCACTTGTACCAGAGGTGTACATAATGAGTAAATGACTCATGCTAGTACTTGTCCTCAGATGTATGCTTTAGGCATCCTCTGGAGTCATACGTGCTTTCCATGTCATTTGCTATGCTACTAGAACACAGGCGTACATATATGTATAGTACTACTACAACCCATATCTGTACGTCTCAGCTAATGTGATGGTTACTACTTGAGTTTCCATATACGGCTGCATAATTCCCATATCAAGACTGTGGGAACTCTGCTACCTAAAGCGTCCTTGTAATAAGGCGTGGGAAACTACATATCATATCATATTATTATATTATATAGTTTTAACAGGCAGCGACCGTCGGGTAGGTGGGGAACAGTGGGACAGTAACGGCAGACTCGAGGCGGGTTGTCGTTGGTAGACGCAGCGGACATAAACGTGAAAGAAGTTGCAGTGAGTCAACGCAAAAGAAGCTACAGCTATGGGCACAAAGAGACTCCCTCGACGCGAGCACAAAGCGTAAAGTGAACTCTGGAAACTGGGGTGGGGATTCATTTTCTACGCAGTACAAGCAACACCTTTTTATATACCCTAAAGACCCTCTCCTAAACCTTTCCTTGTATGTCCTAAACCCAAACATGAGAGCGAGGAAACAGGGTGGCAGAATACTTCCGTCTGCGGAAGCAAAATGTCCAGCGAGTCGACGCCCGGTGGGACACAGCATTGGTCGACGTGGAGTAGCGGCGCGCGCCCTTGCGCTGAAAAGGCGCCAACCGTTGCGAGCAGGTGATGAGGCGCCGTCCAGGAGTTACACAGCGTGGCGTGATAGGAGTCTTCCTGAAACGGGGTTCGCGCGTCAAGTTTCTTCTACCGTTGGTCCGGCCCGCATCCGAAACACTTGGTGGCTGGCCAGCCCATGCTCCGATGCAAAAGGGACGTGTCTGTGTGTCAGGGTTCGGTGCAATTCCTCGGCCTCGGATGTTTCCGGCGCGTTGCTGCTCCTTGTCAAGTCCTCGGATCCTTGGCAAACTCCTTGTGACCTCGGTGAACTTCTTGTGCCCGTGACACTGGGAAAGTGGAGGGATTTGCCGCTCAGGATGACGCAGGCCGCGCAAATGGCGGGCTGCTGCCGGGTCTCCGCGCCTAGCCGATTTCCAGGCGTATCAACGATACATGGCTGACCAAAAGTTTGCAGTCCATCAAGGTTAGCATTAGTGCCATAACGTTTGAAGTAAGGTGTTTTAAACTGAAGTGGAGAGCAAGGAGTACAGTTAAAGAGATATACTGCATGAAGCGCAGTGTACCACCACAACCTATTTGGTGAAGAAGCAGTATGCAGGTTTACACGAGCTAAGTTCATTATAGTTTGGTGTGTTTGTTCAGCAACACCATTTTGCGCAGGAGTATCGTGCACAGTAAGGCGGGGTATTTTACCTTGAGTTTTTAAGTAGTTGGTCATATTTGTACCAGTGAAAACACCATCATTGTCAGATTGTAGAGTCTTAACGCAAATGTTGTATTGTGTCAGTAGTTCAGTAGAAAAGATAACCCATTGAGTAAAAGCGTCATCTTTAGTTCTTGATGGCGAAAGAGTGAGCCATATAGACGCATCATCGACAATAGTCAACCAGTACATATAATGACCAGTAATCAATGCAGTGGGTAGTGGCCCAAAGATATTGATATGAAAGTGGTCACCGAAGGAAGTATCAAACGGCGAAGTACAAGTTTTAGGGACAGGACTGCAATGAATATTGTTCATGATGCAGTCTTCACACGGAGTTTCCATACGATCAGTTATATGAGTTGTTATAATGAGCTTGGATGTTTCAAGTAGTTTTTTCAATCTGGAAGTAGCTTATATGACCGAGTTTTTTTTGAAGTTCAAGCATTGTTATACCAGATTTATGCACGCTTGCTAAAGATGTCACTCAAGTAGAAGACAACGTGTATAAGTCATCCGTTTTCTCAAACACAGCTACACAAGACGAGTTCAAATTGTATATAGTACAAACATTTTGATAGAAAGAGAAACAATAATCAGTGTCCAGTTTTGATACGCTGATTAAAGTGAAGGGTAGCCGTGAGTTGTAGTAGACATTTTTTAGCAGTATTTGAGAGGGCGTACCATTTTCCTGCTCCACTTCCAGTACCATGTTGCCAGCGAGTTTCAGCAAGATTTGTTCTGAGTTGGCTACAGTCAGTAAGACAGTAGGTACAGAGTGTATGTTAAAGAGTATATGACAATAAGGAGTGCAGTGAATAGTTGCACCCATATCAATGACATGAACGGACTCATCAGATGATGAAGTTGCGAACAGTGGAAGTGAAGTGGAGTAGGGTTGAATGGTAGTAGTAGTAGTACTTACGTGCATTTTGACGTCCACATCAGAGAGAGACACGACCCATGCGCTCTGACCGGTGCTGCCACTGCCTTTAGCGTAGTTGAAAACAGGCACGGAGTGAGGGTGCTCAAGGACCTCATCGTCCGAGTCAGCGGCGGCAGTGGTGTTGGCCATGAGGCCAGTAGCAGTTGAAGAGCCAGCAGCGGCAGACTCTTTCTTCGCGTGAGAAGCAACGCTGGCACTCTTGCGAGTGATACCCGCTTTGGACTTCTCAGTCCAGGGCTTAGGGCAAATCGGTGTGGTGTGGCCAAGTTCACCGCAGTTGTAGCAGTTCACTTTGGGAACATGGGCCCAAGTGTCCTTCTCCTTTGTGTAAGGAGCAGCAGTGGTGCGCGCAGTGGTAGTTGTCTTTGCAGATCGCTCAACGTGCTTGCCCTTAGCATGAGATGCTGAGGGAGTGTGCGTAGTGTGCTTGTCACGAGGGACAAGCAAAGTGGAACCTTTAGACTTGGAAGTCTTCAGGGAATGAGTGAGACACCAATGTGGCCAGTCATGACATTGAAGACGGCTCCAGTGACCTCTCTCGGTACTGTTGAACCACCTCTGAGCACGTTGAAGTTTAGGATAGTATTGAGAGCAGTCTCAATGTGGAACTTCCACATCGGCCAGCTCTCAGGGCCAGTAAGCTTCCCAACGTCGGAGAAAGCCTTGCTAATGTCGCTCATCGACATAGAGAGGTCCCTGTCCTGAGCAGGAGGGAAAGAAAGTAGCTCGGACACAGAGCATGCCGAGTGCAAGGAAGTATTCCCAGCATGAGATGGCTCAGGAGAGCCAGGAGGAGACGGAGTGCAGCGAGGTGCCTTCTTACCTCGCTGCCTGCGGCGTCTCTTGTTGTTGTCCATGAGATTGTTGCTGTTGTCACCCTGAGCAGTGGGATGACGAGATTGACGATGTTGATAGTCATCACAAAGGGTATCAAAAGGAGTGCAACGTCGATCAGCTGGGGGTGCAGAGACCTGGCGTGCAGGAGGGGTAGATGATTCCTCCTGTTGAACAGCAGGAGGGGGGACAGAGGCCGTTGTTTCCACGTCAGCAGTAGTCTGGACTACTGGAGCAGAGGAGGAGGATGCAACAGGCTTGACTTCAGTTGTCCTGGTCATCATCGATGATGAGGTAGGCGTAGTGAGGGGGAAAGAGATAGGAGTTTCAGGAGGAGGGGTAGGAGTGAACTCTGGAGTCTTCCTACTGCAAGTAGTCTTCTTAGGACGAGATTGAGGTGCAGTACCTCTGAAGAAGTTGGTCTGGTGACGCTCTCTAGTGGAACAACAAGGTTTAGTCTGATCAGTGTGATCAGAGCTCATAAACTGGGAGATAGGAGAGGAGAAGTGGAGTTGAATGAGGAAATGAGCTTAATCGGGGCTCATAACCTCTTAGAAAAGTATGAGCAGTGGTGCACAACACTGAGCCTTAGGTGAAGGTGGTGGTCAGACAAAGAGATGGGGATCAAAATTGGTAGTCATGCATTGATTAGAGTAAGTCTTATATACGGTAACTACTGGCACTAAGCACGCAATCAATGCGGAGTCTCAACTGAGTCTCAGTAGATTTGAACATTATGTCCTCCAAAAATTGTACGTTGGGCCCCCGGCGGGTCTGTGTATCGGGCCTATGGGATTGGCGGGAGACATCTGGACAACATCTCATAAACCTCCACTGTAACTTGAATGTCCATATGACCAACAATACATATCAAGAATACATGAGTACTGTGGTATGCACCATTTTGATTACCTGACCACCGGGTGATATGCAATTGAATATGTGGCATGGCAGATACTTTGTGCGAGTGAGAGACTCAAAACCAAGGAGATTCATTAGCACTGAGTTAGACTGAACAGACCAAATCAAACAAATGACATTTCTAATGTAAACAACAACAGTTACAAACTAATTGAGAGTACAACCAGAAAGTGCAAGCTGCCCCTGGAACTCGGTCCAAATATCCCTGCAAAGCTACTTGCATGTACGTGCAGCTACAGGTCCAAGAAGGACCTCCTCTAATGACAAGCCGAGAGGACATAGTCACTTAGGCAGGGGTAGATGCGCTGTTGTAAACCCACTGCAGACTGTAGGGACCTAGTACACACGGAGATGAGTTAATCCAGGTCCGATGATGAGAGCACAATGAGAATATAGAATGTACCTAGTACACACGGAGATGAGTTGACTAGGTAACAGGGCATATGAGCATACAGCATAACAAAGGAGCAATGGGGGGAATAATCACTCCAGGTGCAATGATGAGAGTACAATGGAGGAGTAGAGAACCAGGGTGAAAGGGTTTTATACTACAAGAAAGATAGCAACAAGGCAGTGTCTGCATGATGAAACAAAAGATGTGATCATACTACAAAGAAGTCATGAGACAGGAGACAAAAGAACATCCAATAGGGGTGAAGTCCATGAGTAATGCCGCAAAAGTGTATTATCCTCTGCTGGGCCAGGAGTGTGCTGCAGCTTTAAGTATGCCAACCAGGAGTCGAGGAAGCTGCCTTCAAAAGGAACACTGGTATTCCAATCAAGCCAGTTTGAACCGGTAGGAAACTTGGGATTGTAACAGTTAGGTTACTACTCACCAGATAAGCTGTTAAACTTGAGGGGATAGAGTGAGATAGAGTGTGAGAGGTGTGGTGAGCGAAGTACTGGGGAGTACTGAGTAGTCCTTTATCAACAGAGTGGATAAGACTGAGGGGATATGCCCTCAGGAGTGCCTCTATATATACATGAAGGGGAGGACCCCAGGTACTACCCTAAGACCCCTAATACCTACATGAGTAAGCGAAATAATCTACCTTACTAAGCATGCCCTATGCCCTAGTGGTGCCACTTCAATAATCAACCAATAGCAATTGTCCCCATGACCTGACCCCATGACCCAGTTCCAAGGCTAGCCTTGTTCTAGCTTGTTCTAAGACAAGGCTAGACTTTTCCAGAAGGTTCTAAGAACTATGACATCATAGTTCCAGCATGTTCCACAATGTTCCAGAGAGTTCTATCATGTGATACACAGATAAGGAAAGGAGCGCATCAGCGCATCAGAGACAGGAGGCGCATCAGCGCATCAATTGATAGGCACTGAGAATAAGTGCCAAAATAAGCGCTTTATAAGCGCTGGATAAGCGTCTAAATAGACACCGAACAAGCGCTGGATAAGCACCTGATAAGCGCTTAAATATTCCCCATAATACCGTTGCCTGGTATGGCAAGTCTTGTAGAAACATTGAAAATCTGTGACATTACCCCCCCTTCTTGCTTTGAACTCCGTGCAAAGAGTTTTGAACGAGTACCTTGGTCATTGAGTTCACTTTTTCACCATTGTCAAGAGGGTGCCTAAGCAATTGCAAGTGACTCTAGCGGCTTCTACTGATGCCCCTGACGGGGTTCACACCTCATTGGCTGATGGTAGTCTAGTCTGTACCCTCCTCGTTTGTGTCATTGGATCGTGGATGATTCTTGGTGTGTTGTTTGTAACTTATACACAGTAGATTGTAGCTGAGCAAATAGCTCGGGGATGATTGTTGTAGAATTTCTTGATCACTTCTTGAGTGTGCATGATGTTTTCTACAGGTTCCCACGTGTCGTCGTTCGGTCCGTAGCCTTTCCAGCGTATGTAATACTGAAGCTTTTTGGCACGACCTGTACGTCTTGACTTGAGAATCTTCTTGACTGTCGCAGAGCAACTGCTGTTATGCTGATAAACCCTAAACAAGGGTGGGATAGATGAGGGTGGAAGAGGAAAGGGATCTCCAACGACGACAACAAGGTCAGAGTCAATGATAAGCAGGCAAGCAGGCACAGAGGCCGGATACTAGCAGTGCAAATGACAGAGTTAATAAGGTATGATACTAAGTTACATGCAGTAACTCACCTAGCAGTGCAAATGACAGAGAGGTCAAGATGCAGAGCTAGGGAGGGTAAGGGCTACTATATATACTGTGGCTGGGTGGTCTGTGCACAAGTTCCCACACTAGGGACTGGAGTAACTGTGGGGCTGGAGTAACAATAGAACAATAAGGGACCAGGGTAACTGCCAAGGACCAGGGTAGGTAGAACAATAGAGCTAGAACAATAAGACAATAGAACAATAGAATCTGGAACAATAGAACAATAGAAACTGGGGGAATCCCTGGGGAATCCCTAACAATAGACAGAAGACAATAGACGAAAGACAATAGGACAATTACGATTCCTGAAGAATGAAGAAGAATCGTTCCAGTTCGCGCCAGCGCATTGATGCTTTTTCAGATGTGACCTTTTTGTCCCCCAAACTGTGGGAATCTGATGGGGTAATACATGCGGTAACAAATTTTGTAACAGTGTGGTGTAATGATTTGATGGTGTTTCATTTGCTTTGTTATTCACTCTACAAATGCGTGTGATGAGCTGAATCTCCCATCAAAAATCTGTTTTTGTTTTTTGTATTGAACACATGTACATGAATAGACACAAATTTTACATCATCAGATAGTCCTGCCCTTCAGCAACACACAGACATAAAAATCTTCTTGGTTGAACCCAACGTTGGGGATATACAGTCAATGTACTGATAAAAGTTGCTCAGACTCCATTTGGAACCCCACTGATCTTTTTCTTGCAGGTTATCACATGATTTTTGGCTATCTGTTTTGTACCTATCACATAGTTTCCAAGCGGCTGCCGCCGCATCGGGCCGATTTCCCCTCTCTCTGATAGCAAACCTTATACAAGCAGGTATAATAGCACAAATTGCACACGCGGCAGATACACATGGCGAATCTCGTTTGCGTGACACGCAACTGTGCAAATGGTGAGAAAACAATAGGAATATCATTGTGCACAAAGTTACTCACTACGTGTAGCATGAATATCAGAGTCCCGTGTATGGACAATTTAATGTATGACATCGGTAAATGATAGGAAACTACGCTACAACAAACCATATGTGTAGTCACTTGTGAAACGGGTTTGCATAGAACGTCTCGCACTCTTCGAGTACGTTATCAGGTGTCCATTGACGAGGTGCGGTGTCAGAGCTGAACTGAGGGAAGAGCTGAATGCTACACCTGATCTTGTTCACTGGAATGACTTCGGCAACTCGATAGTTGGTGTCTGCGTCCCGGATGTAACATTGCTTCAGCTTGTACAGGCGATGTTGTGAACTTGGCATAACTGTGAACTTGGAGAACCATTGAATGTACGCAAGATGAGTGGCAACCTTAGTATGGAGTTTGCCAAATAGTCGCTTGCGATGGTGATCCTTCAGTGAGAAGACAACGCAGACCTGCACAACACATAGATCTAGAGAGGCACACTCGGGTGAGCAAAAATCAAGTTACAGGTATAAAGCTATGCACCGGAAACGTTGCTGCTGAGCCCATTGCCTATATCAACCAACACCGTATTAAACCGCCCTGCTGTTGTTCGCCCACGAGAATCCACTCGAGTCGGTCGTATGTGCACTGCATCCAGAAGGTTCGGCATGTCGCTGTATTCATGATGAGTGGGATTCGAGATGCGAATCCTATGAAAGACACGCACGCTGGTCATGGGAAGATGGATTTGCATTCCGGCCATCGCGATTTGCTGTCTTGACAACTGTGGATTGGTGATTTTGGCAACAAACCTAACTAGTGCATTGATGATGTCGTCGGCACCGTATTCGATTGCTAGGTTGTCAAAAGAGACGGCAGGCATGGATGGATGTTTTGTCATAACGATATGTGTGCGTAGGCACGGGTACGTCCAATGGTTCCAAGAGGCGATGTCGAATGTATTGGTCGTGTCTCCAAAGCTTCTCTCGTCTTTCGAGCCAGAGAGTCATCTGCGGGAACTCGTCTTTGTGGTTTGTTGAATGGTATGCGTCCTTTGCTGTTGCAGAATAATGCGACTACCGAACCATTGTCTATGCGACTGAGACAGCTTCCGTCGGTCAGGGGCGCGTGAGACGGTAAAGCACTGGGAGGCTCGGTAAGGCGACGACATGGACTGCTGAACAAGTGTGTGGCTATGAAGCGCTTGATGAGAGCGAGGAGTATTGGGTGTGGGGCTGAGGCAAAGAAGAGAACCAAGCCGGCGGTACTGACGAGGACGAAGAGGAGAATGGTGAGAACGCGTTTACAGTACTTGTTAGAGCGACTCAAGGGAAAAGCAATGGTATGTACGGACAAAGAAAACGGCGAATGGTGGGACAGTCATAAAGTTGCACTGCACGTTAGACGTGAATATCAACAATGGATATTGCGTGGAAATTTCCATTTCCACGCAATATCCATGCACTTCTCAGAATGGATATGACGTGGATAGAGCCCAGAATAGTTGGATTTTCCATGCTGTATCCATTCAATATTCACGTAGACGCCTGATCAGCGATAATTATAATCGGGCAGTATATTCAGAATTTAATTGATTTTTGGCCACCATGCCATTGCACACCACGCGCGAGCTGACCATGGTACAGTATACATATATTACTTCGAGTTGATGACCTGTAATACTAATGCAATTGCGCAAAGCCCAAGTATATATACCTAGTACGTAGTATGAGCTTGCGGATGAGGACCTCCTTGACCTGCAGAAGTGGAAGGAGCCTCATACGTAGCTTGAGATGTTCGTTGGACAGTTTGGGGAGATTCTCACATGCGGTGCTACCCAAGGATGTTTTTCCTCATGCATGCCCAGAACCGGTCCGTCGAGAGAATACTGTGGTCTGAAAGGGTCTGTGGGGACTTTGACGCCGGTCCAGGATCAGGCCAGCTGGGAGGGCTTTCTTGCGGGGACGTTTGCCTGCACGGCCTTTGCTCGCACGGGCATTTTTTAACCAACCTGGCGGAACGGACACGTCGCCTACGCCAGGTATCATGTCAATTGTGTTGAGGAATCAAGGGTGGCTTGACTAAAGTACGCAGCTGTGTTCAGGGTCAGTGTGACATCATTTTTTGTACATGTCTCAAAAGTCCACTGACTGAGATGCCATTTTCTGGTCACACCACGAGGACGAGACGCTGAAGGTTTGCTTGATGAGGCGATCCACTTCTGATCTGGGGCTGGTGTTGCCTCCTGTGCGAGGGTCACGTCTGCTGGAGGGAAGGGTGAGGTGCAGTGAGCAGGTAAATTGTGTGGGGTGCTCACTTCATGATGTTTGCTCAATGGGCCGAGGACTGGCTCGATTCTGGGTCTGTATCTCGTTGACAATAGAAGAGGAACTCTTGGGCGATTCTGGAAGCGGACCAGGATATGCGTCCATCCTGCGCATATAGAGCGTCGGGATGAGTGCCTATATGCGGCAGAAACAAACAAAAAAAAGCAAAAAGACTGACCATCGCTCCATGCCCAATCCTGTGACCTCTGCGTTTGCACAACGCTCTTCCCAGATGTAGACATTTCCAGGGCCAATTGCCCTGCGCTCTTCTGCGTCGGACGACGGGTGATCATGGGGAGGACTCTGCGGGCGACGGCGTAGAATATTTGTAGGGCGTCGCGGGTTGAGCTGACGCAGACGTTGACGAGGGTCGGCTGCTGCATGGCGGACGGCGGTGAGACCCTTTGCCCAAACCGCATGTCAATACCCACTTCTCTAAGCCAACGAAACTCACCAAAAGTTCTCTGCGCATGAATATCACTCACCGTAAATATCACTCAACGCAGCGAATGCATTCACTGGCGAGAGCTCATCCTCGACACTGCAGAGTTCTCCGACGAAGACGAAGACCCCTTCGGCGGATACCCACCACCGCGTCCACCACTGCCAGAAGTCAAATCAGCTTTGTTGACATCGGGATTCACCAAAATCTTGGACTCTGGGAGCGGATCCACCTGTTCCACAGTCTGACTCTCGATTTGTCCAGAGCCAACCATCACCTTGACAGCGACAGACGGGACGCCGTCTACGACGACGAAACACAACGCTGGGCCTGGAGCCAAGATTGCAGGGTTTGGCGGTACCTGGCTGATGTGCAAAACTCCAGAATGGTCCGAGTCAGAGAGGTCGGTGTACGTCGATTCGAGCACGAGCATCCGTTGACCCATGTTGAGCGTATGCGTAGAGTACCCCGTGCGGATGATGACTACAGTCGCGAGTTTGATTGGACGTATATCCGAGTGACGCAATGATTGAGAAGCAGAACCTTTGAAGATTGAGCTGCCCCACTACATGATAGAAATGGAGACGTACTAAGCCAAACCACTCAACCTCACCCCGTTGAAAAACCCGCAACAAGGCACAACCGTACGTGCACCATCCGCATTGCCTTCCGAATTTCGTCTCGCGTAACCCGCTCCTTCTGCGTTGCCTTGCTCGAGTTAGCAAAAGACAGGTGGAGGTCACCTTTGCGTAGGACATTTTCAAACCTCAATGTATGCCTTCTGTGCCGGCGTGAGGAACGCAATGTGGGCGTGCTTCCAAGGGAGAATACAGAACGAGACGGAACCAAAGAGAACTGGGTAGATGGGTGGTGCTGCAAAGAGCAGCTAAGCGCGGTAAGTCAGGTATATCCTCCTGCGCCACAAAGCGTAACTCGGTGCTGACAGGCCAGAGCTTACGTCCTCTTTCATAATGACGCGCAAAAAACGTGTCTTGTTCAAAAGAGGACGTAAGTTTTTGCCTGTCAGCACCAAGTTACGCTTTGTGGCACATGAGGACAGTGCTCCCTCTGTTTTCCTCCCGCCTCTCACCTCCATACACTCGTTAACACACATCCCACAGATTCACCACCTCCAGGCAAAATTGTCTCTTTGACTTTAGACACGTTTGATGTGTTATACCCACAATATATACCTATCTCTCACCTGTCATGCATACTACTACATTTTATGGATGAAATAGCAATGATGATTGTTTAAACTTATACAATATTAGCAGACAAATGTGTATGGCCTTGGACAATGAGACTGAACCATTTGGAGGGAAACATGTCATCTTTGCGGGAGACTTTGCACAGCTTCCCCCAGTATAATCAGGAAACGCCCTCTATTCAAGTACTGTTCAGTCTGTTATCCATACAACACAGTCTCATAAAATCAGCAAGCTGCTTTAGGTAAATCAATATGGCATCAGTTTACCACTGCGGTCATCTTACGCACCAACATGAGACAAAATTCACAGACAGATGAAGATGCAAATTCCGCACTTTGCTAGAAAACGTAAGGTACAAGTCTTGTACCAATGAACATATTACTTTTCTGCAAACTAGAATAGCTGGTATTTCAAAAAATCGACCAAAGTGGTCAAATACTGTGTTCTGTAATGTGTCAACTATAACATCTTACAATGCAAGTAGAGATAAATTCAATGACAGAGGCACAGAACAATTCTTGCAAGAGGCCCATCAAACTCTGAGTTATTTTTACTTTGTAGATTGTTATAGCTCCAACAATGATGAGACAAAGCTTTCGACAAAGATCCGTAAAACAAAATCAGATCCATCACGGAATACTGACCGCCTTTATCCACATGATCAAGCTGTGTTTTGGTCATTGCCTCCAAGCAATACTGGAAACCATCCTGGCAAATTAGGTACTTGTATAGGAATGCCTATTATGATTAAGAAGAACAAAGCAACAGAGTGTGGTGTGACTAATGGAGCAGAAGGTGTTGTAGTTGGGTGGAAATCTCAGCCTATAGACGCAAATCACAGCACATTAGATGTGTTGTTTGTAAAGCTAACTTCACCACCAATACCAATCAAACTAGATGGATTGGAACCTGATGTGGTGCCTGTCACAGCAGAACCTATAAATGTGATTTGTTAGCTTCCTGATGGCGTGCGAAGAACGATAAACCGCATACAAGTGCTAGTAATAGTAAATTTTGGCATGACAGACTATGCATCCCAAGGTCAGACAAGGAAGTACAATGTTGTTGACATACACAATTGTCGCAGTCACCAGTCTATATATACTTGCTTATCAAGAGGTTCAACATATCAGGGTACTCTTATTGCTCAAGATTTCTCAGATAAACACATGACTGGTGGATTGTCTGGATATTTGAGACAGGAGTTCCGAGAGTTAGAATTGCTAGATGAGATTACAAGATTGTGTTTTGAAAAGAAATTACCCAAGGGTGTAGGCGGTACAACATGGAACCATTAATATCATCATATAGATATGCAAGAGGAAGTGACTATGTTCCTAGAACAATGCCTAGTCCGTTACAATGGGATTCAATCAACACGTATGATATCGGTGATCCATTCCAAGAAGCAGAATGGCAAGTACTTGACAAAAAGAAAAGACTGACAAAACGATCTACGTCTGAACCTGAATCCAGCAAGAAAAAACCGTTGGGAGTCAATACTGATGCCAAACAATATATTCCTGCTCAGGGTACTGTACAGATCAATCAACTGAGTAGGCTACAAGGTGTTCGTATTCATAACAAGCGTAGACAGGAAGTAACTGAACATCAGGAAAATACCACCCGGCCATGTAAACAGCAGAAAACAAATATCAATGACCGTATACCTGTACTCAATGGCCCTATGGGTTTTGTATGGAATGGTCAAACATATAGCTGTGCATTTGATAGTCTGTTCACTATTATATTGAGCATTATGAGGTATACACCAGAAGAATGGTGTAAATTAACATCAACAACAAATGAATATTTGAAAATATTTTGTGACATGTTTGAAGGTGTAGATCTTGACTCAGATGATATAGATAAAACTTGGGACCGTATACAGCTTGCATTTCATTGTAAAGATCTAAGTGTGTTCTCAATCAGTACAACAGGCAATGATGTTAGAGAATTATGTGAATTTCTACTAAAAGCTGATGTTAGCTATATTGTCAAAACTGTGTACTGCGTTGTATGTCGGAACAAATAATCTTCTAGCTTATTTTCCAACTCTCTAATGTGGCGATGTACAAATTCTGCAAGGAGAAATAAAGCAAAACGAGCAGGAACGTGTAATGCTCAAACTACGTCTGCATGGATGACAGCTCTATTGAGAACAAAGTCTAGAAAGAAATGCAGTGACTGTCACAGCGTAATGGAGAATATATACAAATTTGATCATGCACCACCCTTCATTGCAATGTGTATAGAGGAAGATCTGGTTGTCAGGTTCCAACATGTTATTAATGTTAGTGGATACAATTACAAACTGTGTGGCATCATTTACTATGGAAATAATCACTATACATCTCGTATAGTCAGTGACAACGGAGATCTGTGGTTCCACGATGGTATAAGTACAGGTAGACATACAGAATATGATGGAAACATGATCGGTGTAAACTGCAACATGTTGGCAACAGCAAAACACGGTCGGACCAGTACTGTAGCAATTTATACATGTTGTGATGTTTAAGATACCTGCGCAATAATGACATCTGATTTATTGATATCTATGATATTGTGAGACATGTAAAACCTGTGTGATATTGAATTCTGATTTATTGATATATATGATATTGTGAGAAATTTATCAAGTCTTCAGGAATCGTACTTGCCGCTTGCCGGCCCTGCTAACGCTAGTCTTTCTCAGACCAGTGATAAGGTTGACCGCTGTTATGCTTTTCAGCGAGAGCATCAAGGAAGGATGATGGGAGAGACCTCTTGAGCTAAGGCTCAGTTGTAGGGAGGTTCTTAGAAAAACAGGGGCACATGTCTTTAGGCACTAAACAACGCGCAGGGGTTAGAAACGAACAGCGTAAATTTATCTCAACGGTATGAGGAGACCGGAGACGTACTTGTCAAACAGGAATAAACTGTTTGAAACGGTGGGAATGGGGGACCCAGGGTTTTCACAACAATCTCGGCCTAATGACATGGAGACAGGGCTCGACGTGACAAACAGGGACACAATGTGGATGACAACAAAGAGGTGGTGGCAGGCATGAAGCACAATGCTCTCACCAGCTATTAGACTTTATGCAAGTTGCTAGCCCAGTAAAGACCAAGTTAGTATTGGGTACTACTAGCTATGTGGTACAGGGGGGGTTTGCTTACCTAGCCCAGTAAAGACCAAGAGGTTGAGATGGGGGGCTAGGAGCGTACATGCAACATCTTATATAGACTTCAGGGACCTGCGCACAGACCATGTTAAGGGCAGGCTTTGCAAGAAGCCGTGTGAACAAAGAACAGTAGAACTACCTAAAGGAGAGCAATAGCTATTGTCTGAACTCTGCCAAGACCTCTACTCCTGAGAGAATCTATCTAAAAGGAGACCAACTATTGTATTCCAATCCCACACCTGTGAGAACATTCTTCCATAAAGAGAATAATAGCAAAAGAACAAAAGGAGTCCATGTGAGTGGTATCTATGACGTCAAACCCTAGCTATGGGCTGAGCCATGTGGTCTTACATAAGCTGAGTCACGTGCCAGTGTGATGTAGCAGCAAGTAACGTGACCCTTTAGAGCGTCTAAGCCACGTGATACGGGCGCTCAATAGACGTGCAAGTGGTTTGTGCAGAGAGGGTTGCAAGCTAGGTTGCAAGTTGCATCCGGGTTTCAAGCTGGTTTCAAGCTAAAAGCAGAGGTAAAATGCAAAAAATAAGGGCTAGTCGGGCCATTCACAACAGGGGGGAGGCAGTTCAGACATAAACAGGACATGGTTGCATCTGCAGCAAGCACTGCATCAGATTGTTCCACAAAGTTTCACAACCACTAGTTGCTCTCTAGGCAGGAGTTGCAATCAGAACATGGCCTGTGGCAATTCCATTGGGGGTGAGACAGTTCAGACATCAACTGGACACATGTAACATGTTCTAGCAATTGATCCAATGAGACAATCTCAACCCCTTCATTCTTGAAGCAAGTAATGTTCTAGAATCAGCAGTGAACACCACACAAGATTAATGACGAGATATATGAAGCCCCTTGCTACCATTGGTACCTACCTTCATCAATGTATGGCTCCTTTTCCTGCAACCAAACTTTTCAATTGTACTACAGTCACTTTATCCCAGATCAAGCTGCCTATCAAAGGTATCACCAATAGCAAATGCCTGTAGTACAGTCAATATTCATGACCAGATAGCTTGGCAAGGTCATTACAAGGAACAGAGAAGTTACTGAGGTTCTTTTTGGTAACAAAGCCACAGGTGCAATCAACTATTTATGCTATATGATTCAATTGACACGGAGACAGGGCTCAATGTGACAAACAGGGACATGATGTGGATGACGACGAGGAGGTGGTGGCAGGCGTGAAGCACAATGCGTTCACCAGCTATCAAACTTATTCAGAAAGCTAGCCCAGTAAAGACCAAGTTAGATTGATACTACCCGCTATGTAGTACAAGAGGGGGTTTGCTTACCTAGCCCAGTAAAGACCAAGAGGTCGAGATGGGGGCTAGGAGCGTACATGCAGCTGCTTATACTGTCCCTCCATGTATGGTGGCAACGGTCACGCATAACGCAGGGCTTGTTACGTTGCTAATTCGAGGCTAGGTAACGCATAACGCGGGGCGCGTTGCTAAACAAGAAGCGTGACAGTGAAAGCGGCGAAAAAATTCGGTAAAATTCAGTAAAATACTCTAATTTATTCTTCTTCATTATCTCCGTCATCTCCACCATCATTGTCCACCTCCTCCGCGGGTAACTCACCAGTGTCAATCCACCTTTGACCCTCATCATCAAATTGCCAAACATCCTCATCTGGCCCCGCTGCAACAAGCCCCAACCCGGCATCGCCGCGAGTGATGGAGTTTACTGTGAACTTAGCCCGCTCTGTGTGCTCGCTGACCCTCTGACCAACAGTCTCATTGATCACAGCGGATAGCGGAACATCACTATCATCATCGACAAAGTGATCGATCTCGTTTTCATCGCTTGGCTGAGTGTCATCCAGGCCCCGAACAGTCCCGAGTCGAGCTTCAATTTCGTCGCGCAAGGAGGGGTCACATTTGAGATAGTCATTCAAAGCACTTCGAGCAGCTTTACTGGTAAGACATTTTTCAGAAAGGCACCACTCCTTTGCTTTGGACTTCCTCCAGGACTTAAACAAGCGGTTTATTAGCGTTGCGAGAGGTTTTAATAGAATACAAGAACTAACCATTTTGATGAGATCGCGGCCATCTGGGCCACTGAGAAAATCGTACGCACGCACAAGTCCAGCAACAGAAGCACCTCGAAGCTGAGGAAGGGACGTTGTAATGCGGACGTCTTCAGGTTTCAATCCCGTCTCCATCTGCGCCTGATGTACGTTTGCGAGATATTGGAACAACTCTTACTTGAGAATATGCTTGACGGGACGTTGAAGGCCAACATCGGCGGGCTGAAAGATAGGCGTGCAGTTTCGGGGTACGAAGATGAGAATAATGTATGGATGCTTATCCCAGATATAAACCCGGAAAGGCTCGCCGGCATGGACTGGATAACAATCAATGTATAATATCATGGGCTGGTCATCATCAAGCCCATCTCTCTCGAGGACGCCCAGTCGGTAAGGAGCCAGGATATTCTCAATCCATTCCTTCATCGTTTTGAGTGTGCTGAAATGGCTCCGGGGACTGCTCTCACTTGCCGCTAGTGCAAAATGAAACCCACATGCAAGCGCTTCCTCCATCCCCGATGCCTGAGGGCGCGGCAACGATTTTGCCACTTTCCCTCCCCAGACCTGCTGGAAGGGCAAAATATCCCCAGCTGGTGTGCTTGCCACCAACAACGTGTACGCGCGCTTCTCATCCTTCGCAACAGCATCGACTTGATTGGCCCCTTTGTCGTGGAATGTGCGGCTGTTGCTCAGCAGAATGTACATGCCCATCTGGTCGACGTTCACGGTCAAGCATGCCGGGATGTTCTCCCATTTCATCGCATATACGAGGCGAAAGAATGTGCGCTCGCAGACATCGGCAGCATCTGGCAGAATGTGCGCCGCAGCGCGCGTAGCCTGACGTGGAGTGTAGTTCATGACACTCTGGAGAAATGTGCGTACGTATTTCTCGGAGCATTGGAAGCGCGGGGAGAGTATTTCGGGTTGGCGTTTGTTGATCACTGCGAGCATAATGGAGCGAGTGATGCAAACATTGATAGGTATGCCAGAGATCCGGAGATTTCGCAATGTCGTGCTGACTTCCGTTACAACATCAGGGTGCTTTGCCAGAATGCCAGCTCGCCCAGTCCCGGCCAACGCATGTCGCCGCTTGAGGTTTTCGGTGGTCCGATCAGACCATTTGTTCAAACCCTTGGCCTTCCACTTCCACACCATCGCGCGCGTGATGCTCTTGAATAGTTTTTCGTGCTCGCACTGGAGGATGCGTGCTGCAGCGGCCGGGCTCCAGTCACCTCGCAGCATCGCAGAATCAATATGCACCCAGAGGAATGGATGAAACCAGTTGGTACGTTTTGCTCGCGCCTGCTTCGTACCCCCAAGCTTCCCGTTCCTCAACTGACGCCACGACTCTTTCCCAGGCCGCGATAGCTCTGTGAGATCAGTAGCATCCAAGCCAGGCAACTCGCTAGCAAGATTGGCGCTTTTTTGCATCAAGACGTCGTTGACATTGTTGGAATCCATCCCCATGTCGCCTTCCTTCTCCTCTGCCCGTTTGGCACGGTGCCTTCGCTGGCGTTCTCGTGCGAGCTCCTTTTGGTGCTCCTTCTTCCACTTTCGCTGGTCCTCCTCCCGTTCCGTGGCAAGAGTATGCTCCACCCTTTCCTTGTCGCGCTCACGCTGCTGTAGCGCCTCTCGCTCTTCTGCAGACCAATCTTTCAGCGGCCTCCATAGTCCGGCCAAGGAAGCTTGCTTTAAGCCGGATTGTGTGTGAGGCTGGGATGGCTGGAGGTCTTGGTTAACCCCTGAAGGTGAATGTGTGGCTCGACCAGATGTTGCGGGAGTAGAGGTGCGTGTTTGCTGTATAGAGGGGGTCCTGGTGATCGACAACGAATTGGGTGCGTCATCTGTGTCCGAGTCAACAGTGATGATCACTGACTCGGTTGTCCTAGGTCTTTTCTGCAGAGGCTGCGTGACGGCAGCATCAGCAGCTGGCGCACTCGTAGCGTCGGCTGCTCTCGTATCATCAGTATTCTTCCGCTTCTTCCATTCGACCTTCACGCCATGCCTCTCAGCTGTTTTAATCAACCTTTCAAGCCATGCCTCTTGGAAAACCTCCCGGTCCTTATCCGACATCTCCTTCACGGCAATCAAGTCCTTCTCCAGCCGCCGCCCTCGTTCCGTGAACTCAATGACACCATCACGACGCTTGAACGTTTCAAAACATGTCTCCATGGTTTTGGAGAAGGCGCCGAGTGCCCCGAACTCCTTAATACTCTCAGAGTCGATCGAGAAATTGTACGAAGACGTGTCGGGGTTGAGAGGCAATGTGTCAGGGAGTTTTGTGAGCAGCTTTTGGAGGAAGGTAATGCGAGATATGAGAGCCTGTGGAGGTCCCTCTTGTTTCTTCGTTGATTTTTTCTGAGTCATGCCGTAGAGACTGTTAGGGGGGAGTAGATGACCTAGAATTTTTTCTTCATTGAACACGGACTACGGTAATAAAATTAATTGTCCGGCCAGGGATTGCACCCTGTCGGTCCCGAGTTGGTAGAGGCCGACGTCACCGTCAATGACGGCCTGTTGCTAATTCTGGCAACCGTCACGCATAACCCCACACTAGTTGCTAACTCTGCGCCAAAAAATTGTGTCACGCTTGGCTGGCCGTTGCCACCATACATGGAGGGACAGTATAGACTTCAGGGACCTGCGCACAGACCATGTTAAGGGCAGGCTTTGCAAGAAGCCATGTGAACGAAGAACAAAAGAACTGCCTAAAGGAGAACAATAGCTATTGTCTAGACCTTGCCAAAAACTCTACTCGTGAGAGAATCTATCTATAAGGAGACCAACTATTGTATTCCATTCCCACACCTGTGAGAACATCCTTCCATAAAGAGAACATAGGGAAAGAACAATAAGGAGCCCATGTGGACAGTATCTATGACGTCAAACCCTAGCTATGGGCTGAGCCATGTGCTTGTAGCCATGTGGTCTTACTTAAGCTAAGTCACATGCCAGTGTGACATAGTAGCAAGTAATGTGACCGTGTGGAGCATCTAAGCCACGTGATATGGGCGCTTTAATAGACGTGAAAAGGGATTTTATGCAGAGAAGGTTGCAACTGAGCTGCAGCCCGGAGTTTTACAGATAAAAACAAGAGGTAAATTGCGAAAATTAAGGGCTAGTCAGGCCATCCATGACATTACCCCCCTCCTAAAATTGAGCGTCCTCGCGAAGCATCACTGTGCTGTGGTGATAGAGGTCTTCTATCCGTCTACAGGGATTCAGCAGAATTGCCCCGATTGTCTAGTCAGAAGGATGCTAGGAAGCTTCTCCCCTTCTGGTGTCGTTGACTCGACATTACCTGTCAGTGTGATGTTCTTGAGATATCCAGACCGATGTGTTTGCCTTCATCCCAGCTAAGATTGTATGTAGATGGATAGATTGTGCGAAGGAAAGCAGGGTCGGTCTGGGTATTGAATTCCCGAAAGTGCGAGCGGAGATCCGCGAAGAGTGAAGCTTTGATGACCCGGGGCGCTCCGGGGTTTGCTTTATAGAAGTTGTCTATCGCTTTTTGACTATTCTCAAGGTTTTCTACTGGTTCCCAGCTATTGTGTCCGTCTGAATACCCTTCCCATTTGACTAGGAATTGCAGTTTCTTCCATCGTCCGTGTAGCCTGCTGTCTAGCACTTTCTCGACGACGTACTGCTCTTCTCCGTCTATGACAATAGGATTAGGAGGTGGAGGTACGTCTTTGCCGTTGTCGTGCCAGGGACTTAGACGGTTGATATGGAAGACAGGGTGGATTCGGAGATAGCTGGGTAGATCGAGTTTGTAATCGAGATCACCAATACGTTCGATGACCTTGTACGAGCCGAGTTGTCGAGGACCGAGTTTAGGGGTAGCCTGGTAGATCTGGACGTTCTTAGCGTTTAGCCAAACCATGTCCCCTACTTGGAAGACGCGTGGAGAACGCTTCTCAGACTCGTAGAGTTGCTTCATCTTTTCTTTGCTTAGATGAAGAGCTGCTTTGGTCTCCTTTCGTACTCAAGCCATATTGTCAAGGCGCTCATCGAGTGAAGGGATATTGCTTCGCTTGCCAACTGGTATAGTGAAGTCAGGGCAATATCCGTAGATGACTTCAAACGGTGTTTGGGAGTTACCCGCATGTACTTGCGAGTTGAGTGCAAACTCAGCCGCCGGTAGATGATCGACCCAGTCATCTTGTCGTTGTTGACAAATAGACGTAGGTACTGTTCAATATCCTGGTTTTTGCGTTCAACTTTGCCATTTCCTTGTGGATGATAGGTGGTCGTAAAACCAGTCTCTATGCCCAGGCGGTGATAGAGCGCACGCATAAAGTGCACTGCAAACTGGGGTCCTCGGTCAGAGAACACCTTCTTGGGAATGCCGTGAAGTCGGAATACTTCTTTGTAGTGTAGATAGGCAATTCCCTCAGCGTTAACCTTAGTGGTAGTAGGGATGATGTGCGTTTGATCGGAGTAATGGTCAACGTAGACCGCGATCGAATCGGATCCCTTAGAAGGTGGCAGCTGAGTGATGAGATCTACTCCGACGTGTTCCCAAGGTCCGGCCGGAGTTTCCTGAGGCTGTAGTACTGCTTTAGGGTGTGGAGCTGACTTGTAGCGTTGACAGCGATCACAACCTAGTACGTAAGTCTCAACGAAGGCATTCATCTTTGGCCGTGAGACTAGCTCTATGGTGCCGTGTTTGCCCGGATGACCAGCTGCGGGTGTGTCATGGCAAGATTTGACAATTTCGTGACGGAGTTCTTTGTTGTTAGGGATGTAGAGTTTTCCCTTGTAGTAGATGAGTCCGTCACTTTCTTCCCATTCGAGTAAACCGCCGACAAGTTTGCGAGGACCCTTCTTTCGAAGGGTAGCTAGAGCTTGTGCGACTTCTGCTTCTTGCTCCGTGCATTCTCGGATCTTTGATTCGAGCGGAGAGGTAGTAGCAAGTGCACTGGTAGTGAGGATCCGGAAGTGTTCCGGTTTCAGTACCACCTGATCCTTGTTGTCTTCTTCGTCCGTGACAGCGTGTGAGTGAAGACGAGAGAGAGGATCAGCGTGTATCATGGTACTGCCAGGCTTGTGAACCAACACGAAGTCGAAGTCGGCCAAAAGTAGTGACCAACGGGGTTGACGTCGAGTGAGGTGTTGCGTAGTTTTCCAGTACTGCAGGTTCGCGTGATCTGTCCAGATCTCAAACGGTTCCTTGAGCCCCTCAAGGTAGTGGCACCAATCTTTGAGAGCTTCGGTGATGGCTAACATTTCCCGATCAAAGATTTCGTAGTTACATTCTGCTTCAGTCATAGATGCAGACCGGTAGGCGATAGGGTGATAGAATCCATCTTCCTTCAATTTCTGGGAGATGATTCCACCGGTCGCATAGCCCGAGGCATCGACTTCTAGACGTGTAGGGAGTTCAGGGTCCCAGACTGCCAAAATAGGCTTAGTGGTAAAGGCCTTCTTTAGCAGCGTGAAGGCAGTCTGCTGTGCTGGACCCCAGACAAACGGTATGTCCTTCTTAGTCAGGTCGTGTAGAGGCCGTGCGTGCTTTGAGAAGTCTTGAATGAAGCGGCGGTAGAAGTTGGCAAACCCAATGAATCCTCTGACTTCTTTGAGGTTCTTGGGTGTGGGCCACGTAGAAACTGCTTGGACTTTGACAGGGTCCATAGCTGCTTCGCCAGCGCGAATGATCAACCCGAGGTACTCGATCTCAGATTTCTCAAATTCGCACTTTTCCGGACGAAGATACAAATCATGTTGTTGAAGTCGCTCGAGGACTTCATGAACAACCTTGCGGTGCCAGGTTGTTACTCCAGATTAAGATGTCATCTAGATAGACAGCCACCTTGCCCTCGGCGACGAGGTCAGCAAAGATGTTGTCCATCAGAGCTTGGAAGGTAGCGGGTGAGTTTGTGAGACCGAAGAACATGACTTTAGGTTCGAAGAGTCCTCGGTTGGTAACAAATGCCGCTTTGTACTCGTCTCCTTCTTTGATTCGAACATTGTGATATCCCCAACGAACATCAAATTTAGTGAAGATCTTTGCACCCTTGAGCTTGTTGATAATGTTGGTAGCAAGCGGTAGTGGGTAGCGATTCTTTACAGTGATGTCGTTGAGTTTCCGGTAGTCCTGAATAAGTCGGAGTTTGTTGTCCTTCTTTTTGATGAAGAAGACTGGAGAAGCCATTGGAGACTTAGAAGGCGTGATGTAACCTTTTGACAGGTTCTCCTGAATGAACTTGTCAAGCTCGGCTTGTTCATTCAGGGGCATGGGGTAAACTTTTGATTTGATGGTCTCAGGAGCATCTGGTTTGAGATCAATCAAATGGTCCCAGGGCTGATGCTGGGGTAGCCGATTAGACTCTTCCTCAGAGAAGACTTTAGCGTGTCTGTGGTACTCTGATGGAACAATGTCTTCGAAGGAGCGCTGAGCTTTAGCTTCGTTAGCTTCGGCAGCAAGCTTAGTAGAGTAGGTGAAGCCGGCCATACACCAGACTTCGTCAGTGGTGTCTTGGATAATCCCGGCTTTGACCCACTGTCTACGTTCTTTGCGGTTACCGTCAACCTTCTGGAAAGGTTCGTCAGGAGATTCTTCCGAGCCGCTCGGAATTGTCATTTCTTCTTTTTCCCAGTTGACGGTAGGGTTTACGCGTTTGAGCCATGGTAGCCCAAGAATAACGTCTTCTGGACCTAAGTCCGTGACGAGAAACTCTGCCTTTTCTGTGTGGTCTCCAACTGTAAGTGTAAGGCAAACGAAGTGTGTTAATCCGCCAGCTTTATTCTTAGTTCCGTCAATGTTGTGTAACAAGATGATCCTTTCAAAAGGATGTTGGATAATCTTATGCTTTTTGACGAACTGGTGACTGATGAACAAAGCTGTGGCTCCTAAATCGATCATGGCAGGAACACGGATGCTTCTATTGAGACCTTTGACTAATACATGTAGACGGAAATGAGAAGATAACTGATCTAGCAACGAGATAGTACATGAAGAGATAACAGATGACGGGCACGGAGTTGCTATAGTACACGAGGCAGAAGACGAGGTAGACAATGAAGGAGACAAGGACAGGGTATCGGGGGACTCGCAGCTGCGGCTGTGTCACAAGTCCGTTTCAAAAAAACGCGTTCATTTTGGCGGCCATTTCATCCATTTGCTTCTTCTGGATGTCCAGCATGTCCTTGAGCGCAGCAATCTTAGCATCCTTGTCGTTGGACGCGTCTTGCTTGGCTGCAGTAGTAGTCGACAATGTCGACGAGGTAGCAGCAACCTTTTGTCCCTTAGGGATGCCTTGGAGCCGTTTCAGGCAAACTGCCCCCCAGTGACCGGTGCCACCGCAGTGGTTGCAGACCGGGTTGTCTGGGTGCTTCGAGTCCCTCTTCTTGTGACTCTCAGATCCACAAACCGAGCAGCGCTTGCTCATCTCCTTCTTCCATTTTTGGAAGATCTCCTGTTTGCTCAGACCCGCAAAGAGCGAGTCAAACGAGGCGGAGAAATGGGATGTGTCAATCTCCATTGCATTGGGATCACGGAACGCTTGCTGGTGGGACTTGCCATGTCCCGAGGAACTGTCTACCATGACCTTCCCAGTGCTGTTGCGTAGATCCGCCAGCTGAGCGTCTACTGCCTTGCACTGATCCTTCAGTGCATCGTAAGTTGTGGCGCGGGTCTGGAAGTAAGAGACACGCTGAAGGTATTCCGTACTCAAGCTTGACTTGAGACGGTTGAAAAGGTCCTGCTGGCTCCAGCCAGTGCGAGGGGCCCAGGTCTCAAACTCCGAGATGTGGGCGGCGAACGTTTTGTTACCCTGCTTCATGCCGGTAACCTTAGTCTTGGCTTCCATGACTGCGTCAATGGGCTCAAATTTTGCCTTAAAGGCCTCGATGAAAGTGTCCCAGTTGTTACTGAATGCGGGTTTGGAGCTGGCCAGCTCCTCGATGTGAGGGCAAGCCCAGTCGGCAGCGTCGTCTTGCATGAATGATAGGGCGCTGGTGATGAGTTTGTGAGGATCGAATATCCTCGCGCCATTGTTGTCCACCCGGACCTGGCCTTGAGCGTCTTGCTGGAAGAACGCCTTGCCCTGGTTTTGGGCCCAGACGATGAAAGCATGCCTGAAAAGCCTTGCTTCTGACGACGTCTTTCCTTTAAATGAGACCGGCTTCTTGACAATACTCCATTCTCGGGACGTGTGTGTGGCTGCGGCGACGGCTGGTGCCTGAACAGCTGCCAAGGCAGCTACCTGATTGGTGAGATCCACCATTCTTTGTGTCAGGACCCCGAACATGTTGAGGATGTCCTGAGCACTCAGGTTGGCAGCGGCAGCTGGGGCGGCGTCGGGAGCAACGTTCTGCTGGTTCTGATCCATGTCTTTTTGCGTGATAAGATATAAATTTTCTTTGGTAGGCGTCTGGTGATGTTCAGATTAATACTCACTGTTGACGGCTTCAGTTGAGTCTGCCTGAGTGTATTGATTTGGACACGGTTGGTCGTCACACTCGTAGAATATTCCTCCGTAGAAATGGTCGTCTGTGACCGTGCTCGAATTGAAGAAGTGTATACAATTATCGCAAGACGTGGTGGGCAAAAAACTGTGGACTATCTAAATCCACTCGAAGTAGCTATCGTTGTTAACTACGTTTAGTTGCGCAAGAACTTTGCTATAGTTCTTACGAAGCTGCTTAAACGAAACCTTCCCAATTGCTTTGCAACCCCAGTCTATGAGTTGCCACTCGCGGTCTGCTGTGACCGGTGCAAGCTCGTCAAGTTGGTTGAGGAAGCAATTAACTTTGTTGATGAGATGGAGTAGCGCACGACGGTGGTCAGGGTCTGCGCAGTTGACAAGTTCTTGGAGCTCTGTGAGAGCTTGTAGGCGGGTGCAAACTGCGGTGAGTTTCGGCCTGAAGATGCCGACGAGATCAACCGGTGATAACTTTTTGAAGTCTATCAACACCGGTTTGGGTGCAGCAGGAGCAGGAGTGGGCGGGGGAAGCTTAGCGAGCCGCTCAGAGAGAGTTGGCTTGTGGGTTCGCTGCTCAGCTAGAGTGCGAGCATGTTCTTCAGCGGCGCGTTCTCCGTATGCTCTGGCAGAAGCGCGAAGTTGTTGGTTTTCCTTGTAAGAGGGGACGGTGAGGGTGATGCCTTTGACAGGCGGCTTCTTGGACATGTACTTCGCGACGGTGACCAGGTCTTTGTCAGACCAGCGATGAGGTTGACCGCTCTTTTGCTTTTCAGCGAGAGTGTCAAGGAAAGATGTTGGAAGAGACCTCTTGAGCTGAGGCTCAGTGTTAGAGAGGTTCTTAGAAAAACGGGGGTGCGTGTCTTTAGGCACTAAACAACGCACTGAGACACTGAGTCACGCTTCAAACTAAGAACAACCTTAAAGACAACACAACCAACCACAAAATGGCAATAGAAGTGTAAAGGTGTGGAAGCGCGGAAGTGTTAAAGTGTGCGAGGTGGTCTTAGAGTCCTAGTTTTACCTGTGCTAAAAAGAGCAACAAGGTTTATGATAAAGTGTATGCGCAGGGAGCTAGGCGGGCAACTACCACGCGTATCGCGGGTAAAAGGGGGAGTCGGCGCGGTGAAAGCGGAAGAGTTATAGTGCGGCTCAAAGAGAACGCGCGGGAGACGTCGCAACTTGTGATAAGACGGCGCGCGGAGAGACACAGATGGTAAACACAGGCGCAATATGAATCTCAAACACAAAACGCGGTCGCTGGTGAAGATGAAAAAGTCGCTGTAAAACGCGGGCGCAGTGAAAGTGAACGCAGTAAGCTCGACGCAGTAAAGGTGAAACGCAATGCAGTAACGCAGTAAAATAACGCAGTGAAAAGCAAATGCAGTATAACAAAACCGAAAGGAACCGGAAGAGAAAGATAAACTAATGGAGCGCGAGTCACAGCGTAAGGCTATGTGAGATCGCAGTCAATTTGACTCGACAGACTGCGCGCGGGGGCGGTAATGTAGAACAACACTCCCCGAGCGGCGATGCGTATTGCAGGCGAATGCGTGGCCAACGACGACGTTGGTAGAGCTGGTAAGATTGAACTGCACTAGTTCGCACTCGTGATCCTCGCCTTCAAAGTCTGGAGACAACCAACAATCTGGGTGCGGCGCGCGCGGGCGATTGCAGTCAAGCGGGACGAAAGGTCCTGAACGTAGGGGAATTGGGTGATCGCTCTGAGTGTTGCAGTAAGAGCAGTTATCAAGCGAGTCCGCGACGGAGGCGGCGGACGACGCTGGCAAGGGTGATTTAGGAGTAGATCTCGCAGGGGAGACCGTAGGCGCTGCTGAGGGTTCTGGCGGCGGCGTGGGCGCGGGGATGATGGGGTAACGGCGTAGAACCTTGCGCGGGCGCGGGCGGTAAGGGCAGCGACCGTCGGGTAGGTGGGGAACAGTGGGACAGTAACGGCAGACTTGAGGCGGGTTGTCGTTGGTAGACGCAGCGGACATAGACGTGGAAGAAGTCGCAGTGAGACAACGCAGAAGAAGCTACAGCTATGGGCGCGAAGAGACTCCCTCAATGCAAACGCAAAGCGTAAAGTGAACTCTGGAAACTGGGGTGGGGATTTATTGATTTCTACGCAGTACAAGCAACAGCTTTTTATATCCCCTAAAGACCCTCTCCTAAACCTTTCCTTCTATGTCCTAAACCCAAACACGAGAGCGAGGAAACAGGGTGGCAGAATACTTCCGTCTGCGGAGGCAAAATGTCCAGCGAGTCGACGCCCGGCGGGACACAGCGTTGGTCGACGCGGAGTAGCGGCGCGCGCCCTTGCGCTGAAAAGGCGCCAACCGTTGCGAGCAGGTGATGAGGCGCCGTCCAGGAGTTACACAGCGTGGCGTGATAGGAGTCTTCCTGAAACGGGGTTCGCGCGTCAAGTTTCTTCTACCGTTGGTCCGACCCACGTCCGAAACACTTGGTGGCTGACCGGCCCATGCTCCAATGCAAAAGGGGCGTGTCCGTGAGTCAGAGTTCGGTGCGATTCCTCGGCCTCGGATGTTTCCGGCGCGTTGCTGCTCCTTGTCAAGTCCTCGGATCCTTGGCGAACTCCTCGTGCCCGTGACGCTGGGAAAGTGGAGGGACTTGCCGCTCAGGATGATGCGGGCCGCGCAAATGGCGGGCTGCTGCCGGGTCTCCGCGCCTAGCCGATTTCCGGGCGTATCAGCGCAGGGGATAAAAACGGACAACGTAAGTGTAGCTCAACGGTATGATAAGACTGGAGACGTACTCGTCAAACAGGAATAAGGGTTTTTAAACAGTGGGAATAGGGGACCCAGGGTTTTCACAACGATCTCGACCTAATGACACGGAGACAGGGCTCGACGTGACAAACAGGGACACGATGTGGATGACGACGAGGAGGTGGTGGCAGGCGTGAAGCACAATGCGTTCACCAGCTATCAAACTTATTCAGAAAGCTAGCCCAGTAAAGACCAAGTTAGATTGATACTACCCGCTATGTAGTACAAGAGGGGGTTTGCTTACCTAGCCCAGTAAAGACCAAGAGGTCGAGATGGGGGCTAGGAGCGTACATGCAGCTGCTTATATAGACTTCAGGGACCTGCGCACAGACCATGTTAAGGGCAGGCTTTGCAAGAAGCCATGTGAACGAAGAACAAAAGAACTGCCTAAAGGAGAACAATAGCTATTGTCTAGACCTTGCCAAAAACTCTACTCGTGAGAGAATCTATCTAAAAGGAGACCAACTATTGTATTCCATTCCCACACCTGTGAGAACATCCTTCCATAAAGAGAACAATAGGGAAAGAACAATAAGGAGCCCATGTGGACAGTATCTATGACGTCAAACCCTAGCTATGGGCTGAGCCATGTGCTTGTAGCCATGTGGTCTTACTTAAGCTAAGTCACATGCCAGTGTGACATAGTAGCAAGTAATGTGACCGTGTGGAGCATCTAAGCCACGTGATATGGGCGCTTTAATAGACGTGAAAAGGGATTTTATGCAGAGAAGGTTGCAACTGAGCTGCAGCCCGGAGTTTTACAGATAAAAACAAGAGGTAAATTGCGAAAATTAAGGGATAGTCAGGCCATCCATGACATCAATCAATTTTCCATCAATAACATAATCACCTGTAACCCTGCTCCTGCAGTTTACCAAATTGTATCTAGATCATTTAACATAGTTCAACACCATTAAGAAGAAGACGCATGTCAAACAATCTTTACCTCCATGTTCTACTCCACAAACTGGTTTTAATTATGTACTCACCACCCATCATTGCACTTCAAACAATACAGCACAGTGCCTCTTCTTTCACAAATGATTGTGTGCTCTAGTAAAGACAGACTACTAACTTACTATACATTACTCATTGAAGAAGCCATTCCTCACAAAATTACTTGTTCTGGGTGCTACCAGCACCAAGTTTACTTGCAAATCTAGCCCAAAAAGTAATATTTCATTCAATTTTCAGGAATTGTACTTGCCACTTGCCGGCCTTGCTAATGCTAGTACTGTACTGCACAGTATTGCAACAATACTGTATTCTGATCTTACAATACTGTGTGGGATAACATTGAAAGAGCTTTCAGAAAGTATGGCAGTGTTATCAGATAAGTATTTGCAATATAGTGGCAAAACTACAACAAAAATGACTTGAAACCATTGCTGTACTAGTGTGATGATATATGAATACTGTCTAGAAATTGGTCCAAATAATATTGTGCCTTAGAATCTGCATGATATCTTGGCTAGTACTGCACTAGTATTGCAATAGTATCACAATAAAGGGTGTGACAGGTATGTGTCACAACTATAATGGAATGCTATTTCAGGTGGTATGGGACAAATAGTACCCAGATTGAGTTGCAATACCAAATGGATACTTTTGACATATAACTTTGCATTAGTAACAAAATATACTTGAATGTAGTGTCTATAAGATACCAATGGTATACTATTCAAATACTAGACCAGCTATTATGACAGTAGTTGCAGTACTTCTTCAAATAATACAGGAAGAATAAGAGAAGAATCACACCTGTGACAATCTAGATGTAGCCTATGATTTTTTATATGTATCTGTGTTTGTGGTTATTTGAACTTGTCTATCTTTGCTAAGATGGCTGAAAATATAACAGAAGCTCCACACATGGCAGATGTTTACATTGCAAGTGCATTGTGACTCAATATCAAGTTTGAACATCTATCAACCAATGTCTTGATTGTTCTCAGCACCTTTGCCACACATCAAGATTATTTCTGGTCTGATATATATAATATATGGGGAAAGTATAATTGATTATGCAATTATTATCAATACTGTTTATATTGTCAAACAATCATGCCAGGTTGATTTCCATTGTTGTGCTGAGCTATGTTAAATTGAGTTATGGATGGTCAAGTCAAGCTGGGTTGAGGCATATTGAGACAAGCTGTGTTGAGACAAGCTGAGTCAAGTTGAGTCAAATTGATACAAGTTGAGACATGTTGAGATGAACTGAGTGAAGTTGAGATGTGTTGAGACATGCTGATTCGTGTTGAGTAAAGCTGAGGCATGTTGAGACGTGTTGGGACAAGCTATGTTGAGTCATGTTGAGCCATGTTGAGACATGTTGAGACATGTTGAGACATGTTGAGTTGAGGAATTTGAGACTTGTTGAGGTGTGTTGAGATGCGAAGAGGGGTGCTGAGACGTTTTGAGGCAAGCTGAGCTGAGTTGAGACATGTTGAGACATGTTAAGACATGTTGAGTCGTGTTGAGGTGAGTTCAGGCACATTGGGATATGTTGAGACAAGCGGTGTTTAGACAAGCTGAGTCAAGTTGATCCACACAACTCACAACAGCTTGTCTCAACACGTCTCAATTTGACTCAGCTCTTCTCAACACAGCTCAATGTGCCTGAATCTAACTCAACATGTCTCAACATGTCTCAACATGGCTCAACATGACTCAACACAGCTTGTCTTAACATGTCTCAACTCAACTCAGCTCCTCTCAACATATTTCAATGTGCCTGAACTCAACTCAACACGGCTCAACATGTCTCAACATGTCTCAACTCAGCTCAGCTTGCCTCAACACATCTCAGCACCCCTCTTCACATCTCAACACACCTCAACAAGTCTCAAATTCCTCAACTCAACATGGCTCAACATGTCTCAACATGTCTCAACATGGCTCAACATGACTCAACATAGCTTGTCCCAACACGTCTCAACATGCCTCAGCTTTACTCAACACGAATCAGCATGTCTCAACACATCTCAACTTCACTCAGTTCATCTCAACATGTCTCAACTTGTATCAATTTGACTCAACTTGACTCAGCTTGTCTCAACACAGCTTGTCTCAATATGCCTCAACCCAGCTTGACTTGACCATCCATAACTCAATTTAACATAGCTCAGCACAACAATGGAAATCAACCTGGCATGATTGTTTGACAATATAAACAGTATTGATAATAATTGCATAATCAATTATACTTTCCCCACATATTATATATATCAGACCAGAAATAATCTTGATGTGTGGCAAAGGTGCTGAGAACAATCAAGACATTGGTTGATAGATGTTCAAACTTGATATTGAGTCACAATGCACTTGCAATGTAAACATCTGCCATGTGTGGAGCTTCTGTTATATTTTCAGCCATCTTAGCAAAGATAGACAAGTTCAAATAACCACAAACACAGATACATATAAAAAATCATAGGCTACATCTAGATTGTCACAGGTGTGATTCTTCTCTTATTCTTCCTGTATTATTTGAAGAAGTACTGCAACTACTGTCATAATAGCTGGTCTAGTATTTGAATAGTATACCATTGGTATCTTATAGACACTACATTCAAGTATATTTTGTTACTAATGCAAAGTTATATGTCAAAAGTATCCATTTGGTATTGCAACTCAATCTGGGTACTATTTGTCCCATACCACCTGAAATAGCATTCCATTATAGTTGTGACACATACCTGTCACACCCTTTATTGTGATACTATTGCAATACTAGTGCAGTACTAGCCAAGATATCATGCAGATTCTAAGGCACAATATTATTTGGACCAATTTCTAGACAGTATTCATATATCATCACACTAGTACAGCAATGGTTTCAAGTCATTTTTGTTGTAGTTTTGCCACTATATTGCAAATACTTATCTGATAACATTGCCATACTTTCTGAAAGCTCTTTCAATGCTATCCCACACAGTATTGTAAGGTCAGAATACAGTATCATCGCAATACTGTGCAGTAAAGTATTATATCAAGGGTGTTGATTACTATTGCAGTACTATTACATTACTGTCTCAATTAATATTGTGCTTCACATCCAGTGTAAACTAGACTTCAAAACTGTTATCAGTAACAATATTACTCAAAAAAAAGCATTAAAAAATTAATCAAACTTCAGTCTGCTGTGCATGTTAGTAATCAAGGCTGTTATCACCAATAAGATGACTTCTAAACTTGATATTGATATTCCTGGCAAGTCAGTCAACAAAATTGTCAACAGTACCAAAAGTCCCTATAATAGTAGGTTTTCCTGACAAATCAGAAGCAAAAGCTGTTGCCAGTAACACCAGGAGGGTAAGGGTTCACAGTCACCTTTGGAAGTAAGTATTTCAGGCAAGTGAGTAACAAAAGTTGTTTTGACTCTCAGAATTGCATGTGAAAGTGAGTATTCTGTACCTGTTGATCACAAATGTTGTTACCTGTAACAAAGTTATACTTATAACAGTAAGGATTCTGTCCAACTTACTCATGAAAGCAGTGATCAAATTACAGTAGTGGCACAAATTGTTGCGACACTACGAGCGCGCAATGATTTTCTCATTGTGCAAGCTCATTTCTGTGCATTTTTATATACTTTCAATTTCCACACACTATATACAATGTACAAGTCATGTTCTTGGTAGAAATGACTTGGTCCGCGTTGTGTGCAAAAAAATAGTGCACGATCTGCGCAGAAGCTGCATTTAGCGCCAGCATGTTGTACTACTACTATTGTGCATCATCTCGACTATTCTATGTAAAACTTTGTCAAAGAATTCTGGTAAAATTAGCACCTAGTATAGGACCCCTTTGCCTGCATAAGCTCTGCTGCACAAGTGGGGAGAGACTCATACAATCCCTTGATATACCCATCATCTAAATTTGCCCACTCCTCCTGCAATGCCTCCCACAGCTCCTCCTTATTTGACAGTTGCTGCTTGCAAGCCCGTAATTTGCGGTCTAGATGGTCCCAGACATTCTCCAGAATATTCATACCTGGTGGATTTGGAGGCCAGGTCAATACAGTGATCTTGTTCTCCTTGAACCAAGCAGTAGCAAGCTTTGACGTGTGCTTCGGATCATTGTCCTGTTGGAGAATGAGCTGTCAGCAGGTCAAATCTTGGTCTGCCAATGTGCCCAGAAGAGACTCTGATAGGATGGAGCAGTGAAGTGTTGCATCCATCTTCCCATCAATGTGGTGTAGCCTTCCTTCAAAGTGATGCATCCCTACACCATGATACTTCCACCCCTGTGCTTCACTGTCTTCTGCACATTCCGGTCCAAAAACTCCTCGCCCTGTCTTCTTCGGCAGTATTCCCTCCCATCTGAGCCAAATAGATCAAATTTTGACTCATCTGAGAACACCATTACCCCCCACTTTTTGCCCCCATCTGGTCACATGTCCAGCCCACCACTTGCGCTTCTGTTTATGAGCTACAGACAGAAACAGTTTTCTTCAATGCACATATCCCTTCAGCACAATCTCTGCAAGGTTGTGACACATTGTTCAGGCAGCTACTTGTGGAAATGCCTTGCGCTGCAGGTCTTTAGTGTTGTGGGCCTCTTGTCGTGCCAGGAGGGAAGTGGCGTGACAGAAATCGTGGTCTTGTAAAATGCAAGGGCAACCTGTCTTGGGCTTGTTTGCATAGAAATTGTGATTGTGGGATAGGTTTTTGATGGTGCAATAGATGGTGGACTGGTGGACGGGGACTTTCTTGCAAATGTCAGCCACACTGATACCTTCATTATGCAGAGTCCAAATTTGGGCCTTTTTTAGTAGGGGTACACTGCACCATATGTGTGGTCTAGAGTGGGGAGAGTGGGTGGTATGGAAAAAAGCAAGAGAGTGGTGAAGTGGAAAGATTGAAAAACAAAACAAACCCAAATAGTGGTTGTGCGCATGACAGGCGCCTAGCGCCGCAACAGCACGAATTGTGCACAATGTATTATATACAAGAAAAACTCTTTTGTTTCCATTGTAGACATATTGTATACACGCAATACTCAATGTATATAAATTGATTGAAAAAAATAAGCAGTTTTGAGCTCAAACAGAGAGCAAAGAGTTGTGCGCTTGCGGTGTTGCAAGACTTTTTGCTGCTACTGTATCACATTACCCATAAAAGTAAGTCTTCCAGGCTTGTTAGTCATGAAAGCTGTTGGTAGTAGCAAGATTGTCATGAAAGAGGTGGTCTAGGTAGGTCAATCATGACAGTGGACATTCCAGACAAGGCACAATTGGAACTGTCTACCTGCAACAACATTATTTTTGCAGTCAGGCCTTCTGATACAAGCTACCAGCAGAAGGTACTGCAAGCCATCCAGCTAATACTAAGATTATCACTGATAAAAAGGTTGCTTATGAGATTGAGCACTATCAGAAATGTTACTTTGTAAAGTTACCAGAGAATTTCTGTTGTGGAGCAACTGCTGTTGTGCTGATAACCCTAACAAGGGAGTAAAGTAGATATGGAAGTTGGATAGATCTTCAACAACAACAGTAAAGTCAAAGTTCATGATAAGCACACAAGCAGGTGCAGGGCCAGATACTAGCAGTGCAATGACAGAGAGGTCAAGATGCAGAGCTAGGGAGAGTAAGGTCTACTATATATACTGTGTCTGAATGGTCTGTGCACAAGTTCCCACACTAGGGACTGGAAATAGAACAAATAATAGACATGGGTAAAGATCCAGGACCGGGGTATGTAGAACCATAGAAAAATAGCCTAGGTTGATCTGGAATCACTCCTGGTTGAGTCTGGGGTTTGGGGCTAGACTATTGATAAATAAGGCAGGATGTCACATGACCCGGATTAGGGTCCAGGTCCAGTAACAATACTAGCCAGAAAATAAGTGCCCCAGATAAGCGCCTGATACTGCAAACTTGTGACTGTGATGGAAAAATCCAGTCTCTGTTGGACTATCCATGTCATATTGCTAGTTACAAAGGTGTTCATTGAAGCTGTTATGGGGACCAGAGTTACTTGCAAAAGTACTATTTTGGTCAATATTGCTTGCTCAATCTGCTTGCTAGTAACATAATCACTGATCAAAGTAGCTATTTGAGATGTAAACATTTGTCAGACAGTATCATTTCATCCAGCATTTAGGGATTTTATTTATTGCTTTCCAGCCCTGTTAACGCTAGTATTGCTGGGGTAGAGCTGCTGATAGTGTAGAGATGCTCCTTGTCTTGCTTTTTCAGTAGTGTTCATTGTGCTACTGGTAGACAAGTCACATAGCAGGAAATTCCTGAGGAGCTTGCAGGCCATGGCATTGTTAGGGACAAAAGAGACATGTGTGCAGATTTCAAGATGGGTAACAGTTTTTCTTGACTATTGAACTGATGCTTGTATCTGTTAATTACAGCTTAAGAGGTACCACAGCTTGACAGTTAGGACCAGAACAATGAATTGACACTATACTATAAAGGATGTGTAAAGAAGACTTTGGTAAGCAATGATTGACCTGTAGGCAGCAGGTACTCACACTCGCAGGGGTGGGTACCTGGCACTATCAAACCTGTACAGGTGCAGGTAGGAGATTGATTCTTTTGTATACCTGCAGGTACAGGTGCGCCCGTGCTGAGCTTTATACTGAGGGATCACTGGAAACCTCTTATGATAGTACTCTAACGGTAGTATCAGTGGTTGAGCTAATGGACAGCGCTTTTTGGTTTTCTTGGAGAACAGGAGGAGCACATACATATTTTGACACACACAGAGAGGCCATTGACATAGACAATATATAGCACTAGCCTCCAGGCTGTAGAACATTTTCAACTGTGTTCAATTATTTGTTATTTATTTATCAATGTGTGGCCAAGTATACAGTACACTGGCTCACATGAAGCATAAGTGTCTTAATCACTGAGCACCCCTTTCAGTCTTTCAACACTCTCCCAGCTCTACAGTTCCAATGCACTCATCTAACAAGGTCACATCTTTGACATGGGCAGCTGCCACTACAATCTTGTAGCAAGGCATACGTATCTGTGCCCTGCCATAAGAACATTCTAGTATTGAACTTGGTAGTTGGACATAAGAGGTATTATGCTAGCAATAGGGCCAAGAACTAATTATCAACAAAAAACCAAGACTACTGTATAGTCAAATAGCTATTGATAAGATTTTCTGATATCTCTCATGAATTACTAAGTATAAGCTTCATCCAAAAAAGTACACATGTTCAGAACATTCAGCTTACCACTTATTGGCCCAACTCCCACAAGTACTACAATTCATAAGTTTGATTGTGGGAAATGGAGCCATACATTGATAAAAATAGTCACCAATGGTAGCAAGGGGCTTCATATATCTTGTCACAAATCTTGTGCAGTGTTCACTGCTGATGCAACAATCACTTGTGGAGCTCATCAAAACTCACTGCTGATGACAGAAATTAAGAATGAAGGGCTTGAGGGTGTCTCATGAGATTGACTCACAGAACATATTACATGTGTCCTGTTGATGTCTGAACTGCCTCATCCCCATGTGAACTGCCACAGGCTGTGTTCTGATTGTAACTCCTGCTTTAGGTGCAACTAGTGGTTGTGAAACTTTATGGCAAAATCAGATGCAGTGCTTGCTGCTGATGCAACCACGTCCTGTTGATGTCTGAACTGCCTCAGCCTCCATGGGAACTGCCGCAGGCTGTGTTCTAATTGTAACTCCTCCTTAGAAAGCAACTAATGGTTGTGAAACTTTGTGCAACAATTTGATGCAGTGCTTGCTGCTGATGCAACCATGTCCGGTTGATGCCTGAACTGCCTCACCCCCATTGGAACTGCCACAGGCTGTATTCTGATTGTAACTCCTGCCTAGAAGGCAACTAACAATTGTGAAACTTTGTGGAACAATCATATACAGTACTCACTACTAATGCAGCCACAAATTCACATTGTCCAAGAATGTGGGGGTTGAGAATTTGTAGTTTGCTCCCAAAGTACTGGTAATTCTTGCTCAGAGTCAATACTATGTGTGGCATGTCTTCTAATTGTAATCCTTGTTCAGAGAGCAAGCAATGACTGTAGATTGCTGTACATGTACCTGACCAGAATTTGACATCATGTGCCAGCAAGAGTGGAGTTTGAATCTGAGTCTGAGTGACCTTTGTCAGTAGACTGGCCATAACTTGCTCAATTCCACTCCAATTGACAGGATTTGTGTACCAGGATGTTTCCACAAGATAGGGCTATCCAATGGTGTATAATATGTACAGATCTGTCCCTGTATGCAGTCTGTACAAACCAAAAAGTGCATCTTGATTGTAAAGTGATCTGATACAAATGTATACAGGGCTGATACCAAAGTCAGTGTGATGCCATCAACTGTAATCATTGCTTTGAGATTTAAACTGTGACTGTCTGTGTTTTCCATCAAATTCCCACACTTTGGAGGGCAAGAGAGTCAAATCCAAAAAAGCATCAATGTGCTGGAGCACACTGAAACAATTCTTCCTCATTCTTTAGGAATTGCAATACTTACATTTGTTGTTGCATTCTGAACAATCAACACAGCCCTGTTCCTTTCTTGGACAACTGTGCACTCCAGTGAAGATCAACCACCAACTTGCCATACACTACCTATCAAAGAAGCTATTTTAAAACAAATCATGTAGTGAAGCTGCCACCAATATCAGATTTACTTACTAATCTGGCTCAAGATGTACTATTTTATCCAACCTTCAGATGTTTTATCTGCCGCCTGCTGGGCCTGCTAATGCTAGTTGTCACTCCCTTGCTTGTTGTTGAGGTTAACTCTGATCCTGACACAGGGATAATAAATTGAAGCTACCTGGATGAAACAATTCAATGTGCTGGAAACAGATGTGTAGTAGGCCATGAGATTTCCATAAAATCAAAGGCCTGGATGAGACAGGAGACACTGCTTGCTGTGCCCCTACCCAAAAGCAAGGCTATGTGTTCAAGAGAGCAACAGAGTTGAGAAAGAGATGTTGCTGGCAAGAGCAATTGTACTCAAGTGCAAGATGCAAATGCAAATGTGGCTAAGAACTTGAGTTTAACACAAACAAGAACACAAAGCTTGCAAGTAGCAAGTAGCAAGTAGCACTGCTTGTCCACAGAATGTTGTGATTCTCAGTTTTCCCTGCCTGCTGTTAGAAGGCTATGCAAGTAGAGGAAAGTGTTGAGAGAGTAAGACTGAGAGAGATCACACAGTGGGAGTTGGGGATCAAAAGTGCGTATTGTTGCATTGATCGGTGTAAGTCTTAAATACGGTAACTACGGCGCTAGTACGTTGCGCGTCTAAGTATTATAGTCGAACACCTGCCACTTGCCATCCCACGCAGATTACCCATTTTGGAAGTTCTCTTTTTGTTTTATCCATTTTGATAAACTCTGTAAAACCCATGTATTCTTTGACATTGTGTTCATTCTTCTTGAGCCCCCTTTCTGTTTGTGCTACCAAAGCCTTACATCTACAACACAAATTGTGTCAACATTTGAGCCAAGCGCATGTCCAGCAGTTTCAGGTACATCAACGTCTGACTTCAAACTGAGTCACAAAACATACTGTAACCAAGTCATCAATTGTTAGGAGGTGGAGGCTGTTGCTTGACACATTTGATGCTAACATGGCTAACTTAAGACACTTACAAACATCTCCTAGGAATTTACATGCATTGTTCATAGCAACAGCACTGCAGGACCACACAATGTATAAAGTCCCTTGTCACCATCCTTGTACCTCATCCTCCATTGTACTACCGGTCTTCTTATTGCTTCGTTAGCTCAGCACTGGTTGGTAGGTACTTCAGCTGTGCTGCACTTGATCTTTCTGACTATACTGGGATTGCTCTGACAGCTAGCTGTCTGTTCTTTCAAAATCTCCATAAATCACCCTTCCCATAGCATCATGTGGTTTCCAACCTCTTCCATTTTGTTTGCCATTGTGATCACCAGTGCATTCCATATGGCAACTGTGTCTGCCATCCCACACAGCAATACAGAACTCCTCCGTGATTCAGCTTTCACCAGAAACCCCAAGTTAGAGGTACGGATCTTCAAAAGATGGTTTGTTCAAAGGTGACTTTCCCAGTCTGCATATCTTTCATGACATTAATCTCCACAAATGGCTAGGAAAACGTTGAAAAAGGCAAAAGCGCAGGTAGCAGATTTAACAGCACATTTGAAGCAGCTGCAAGAAGCACAATCGGCTCAAAACGCAAAGAAGGAACAAGAGAGACTGATGAAGTTGCGACAAGCTCAAGAGTTGGAGATCATAAAAAAAAGACTGAAGAACACAGCCAGCGCAGATCCACGATATTTTGCAAGAACTTGGAACAAACTCGTTGACAGCAATTACAAACTCGTTGACAGCAATTATCAACTTCAGAGCAGCATTTATACACCTCGACTCGAACAGGACCTGCACCAGTACTTCAAAACAATGATGCAGGACCATGGGAGGGTCCCTACACTGCGAGACCTCGGAATTGAGTGAATTCATGTGGGTTATTGTTTAGGTGGGTGAGACATGCCATGTCAAATCAAATTGTGACAATCTCAAAGTGTGATAGGTCCTGAACCACGTCAGGGAGAGATTAGAGGTGACCTAAGCCTCAAGCTGCAAGTTTGGTTGCCCCCCCCCCCCTGCCTTTTGCACTGTTCCAAAACTGCGTGGTGTTTATTAGTGTTGGTGCTCCTGCCTTGTAAGGCATCCTGAAAGACAATCTCCATACTTATGCTTTGTATGTCGGTTATCATGTTTCAACAACAGAGGTGTTTGCCTCTTCTCTGCTTTTCTTACACCGTTTTGACATTGGCCACTTTGAAATACACCGAAGTACACAGTTGACCGTTGTGAATGTTTTGAAATGTTCTGGCAAATTTCCCATGAAGTACAGTACAAGGGCCCGCAGAACTGTATCCAAATTAGTGTGATTATAAAGGCAAGTTCATCGTAGAGTTCATGCTCGGAACTACCAGCATTGAGAGATAACTCTCGACTGTGTTGTGTTGAAGTGCTACCAACGACACACGGTGTCAGTGTACACAGGAGTGAGAATACTACAATAGATCGCGCACCGGACAGTATGGAGTCGCCGTTAACAATTGTAAGCAACTTGGCTACATTCTCTACTGTCTGCTCAAGATAGAACGGGTGGGTACATGTGATCAATTGTCGATTGTACATCATGGGGTTCCGCATTCGAAGCTGCTCGTTGCAACACACTTGTGCGACCGACGTTAACATCACCTACAGAAAGAACAACCAGGGCAAAGCTCCGAGTCAGCCTTTCCCTCTCCAACAGCTGACTCGACCAAGAGGTACCACTTACCGGTAGCAAAGGATCCATGTGCCGTAACTGCAGTGGTGGCAGGTACTGCACCAGTTCCATAATCGCTTTACACCCACACATCACCTTCGAAGCGCTCTTGATGTCTTCCTCAAACCAGGCGAAGTATAGCTGCATCGAGGCGAGTCGAGTGAGACATTGAGTGACCGTTATGCTCCGCATCCATTCCGCCGAATGCTGAGCCTGAGAGTCACGGAGCGTGCCGAGGAAATGAAGAAACCTGTTGATGAGTGCTTCAAGGTTCTCGATTTCTGTCGTATTCAAAGCGCGTAGTCTGGGGTCTAGGCAAGACAGCTTATGCGTGAGCTTTTCTACGAGTGTTAGCCGAGTGAGAGGACGTACCCAAGGCACATGAAGAGGACAGCACTAACGCTCGATCCAGCAATGCAGCGGCTTGTGCTCGTAGGGCTAGCGTAGGTAATCTCCGTGGTGGCTGAAAGTTCTGCGCTTCGTAGAGAAAGCGATGCAGAGTGCGACCAGCGACGCCGTAATCTGACGGGACTGGTCCCTGCGACATAATATCAGCACGTTTGAAGACTGTGATTTAACGCGCAGCACACCTCGACGTATTGTTCAACAGCTAATGGCCACGGGGTATCAATGTAGGTATGTGTACTACCCGCTTCGTTTAAGAAACTGGGCTTTCCTAACACGGTAGACCATGTTTTGTCGAGGATGTAGACCTGCCAGAACACGCTTATGCGCTCGCCCTCCTCTACGGTATCTAACGGTGGCGGTAGCGAGGTCGAGGGCTCTGAGCCAGGCACAGAGTACATCAACGATGGGTCGTGAGTGTGATGAGAACGGATCTTATGGAGATCATAGGTCGAGACAAGGGACGTGGCGGATGAGATGTGCTGTCTGGCCTCGACGAACTGCCCAGAATTAAGAAAATAATTTGCGATGAGAATTTCTGACTGTATGCGATGAAGGACGTCTACATGATGGGTCTTGCTGTTGCTTGAGGGTGGTGATATTGAGAGGGACTGAAGAGCGTTAGATAGGTACGAATGGACGTGTTGCTTCAAATCGGGGTTATCGGCGAATGTCGCTCCCCAGACAAATACGGCCCACAGCAAAGGGTTTCGACGGTCTTTACAGATAATCGGCTGGCGCGTTGAGGCTTCGCGCGAGGCTGGAGAGACCGAAGAAATTGGCGAGAAAATCCACCCCAAGAAGCGGTTGATGTTGAGACAAAAGCCGACGTCGGTGCAATACGGAAGGAAAGCTTGGACTCTGGTGGTTAACTTTCAATCATCGGTGATCGAAGGATAGATTGCAATGAAAACGTACAATGTTTGAGTCTCTAGGTACGTAGGCACGGCATCGAAGGGATCTGAATGATTTTGACATTTAGCGTGTCGATTAGGATCAATTTTGAAAGTAAAGGGCGGCACTCACCGGGGCTCCGGGAACCACCTGAAGACGAATGATCCCTCCAGCGCGGTGACTGTCTCAAGGGGGCGAAAGGCGAATGGTCTTCCTCAAGATGTTCGAGCTCCCTTACACGTGCTCGCAGCGTAACAATGGTCTCCTCAAGCATCTCCGTCCGACTGAGCTGGTGCTTATCTGTGTACTCGCAGTCTCGCTCCCGTCCATAGCGTATGCATTGGCTGCAAACCGGCCGAGCACAGTCGCATTTCTGAACAACACATTGATGAAGAGGGAGAAAAAGTCAGGAGGAGAACGACAGAAATCCTGAATAAAGCGAGCTCACCAATTTGCGTCGTCGACAGTTGAGACAGGCTTTACCCTTCGGGGCTCTTGTGAAGGTGGAGGGACCAGGTTGTGGTGGTACGGTACTCGTGCTGGCCACTTCGGGATCTGACTGCATCATCAGAAAGAATCCAGGGAAGGACAAAAGCGGGGTAGTCGAGGAGGTGGCTGTCAAGTACGGACATACTGTGGTGAGTTATAAGTAGCCGTGGCTTACAGTAAATCGGGGTGAGGGTCAAGTTTTTGTCTGATCTGTGACTGCGACCCAGTATGTGATTTCACTCACCGGTAACAACCGTAGAAAAGCCAGTTTCCGACAGGAAAACTTTATATACATGAGCCGGGAGTACGTTGCTTGTCAAAACAAGTATGTAAATACAGCTTGTGGGGTTTTTTTTTCTTTGATCACTGTCTAGACGTCTATTAGTGTACCAGCGACTAATATAACCGAAGGGGCCAAGGCCCCCGAGTCTGAATCATCCCGGAGGAACCCACGTGCCACAACCGATCCGCCGTCTCGACCCGCGTGTGCAAACGCAAGCTGAAACAATCCCTCAGGGGTTTCAGGGTGCAGCATACGCGTGCCACCACAACGTCATATGTTCCATCCATTCGAGCTCTCACGCACTGATCTTGTGCAGTGTGTATTGCGAGCGGGTGAACTGACTGCGCGGGTTTTTGGTCGGTTCGGCCTAGGATACCGCTTTGGCGTTGCTACTTGGCTACGAGCTCAGCATCCGCGCGGTTCACGAAGGAGGCACCTACGCAAATGTCCCTTCTCGGAACGTGTCACATTGTTGAGTGACCGATGTGGATCTGCAATGCTCCCGCCAGATGTCTGGGTGCAAAGCATTGAAATACCCGATTATCGGAGCGCACTGCTGCTTCTTGAATTGCAACAACTTTTGGCTTTATGCAGCAGGAGACAGAGTCTTCTTCGCCAGAGATAATTTGTAACAGTACGCAGGACTGCAAGGGTCAGTCTGAACGGGCCGTGCGTGTGAAACCGTCGCATTAGTTTTGATGTTCGGCGGGGTGCCGCAGTCGGTGAAAATGATCTGAGCGGCGGGTCATACGATGTTATCCAGCAATGTGAACAGGGTCACGTTCCGAGGCAACGTCAGCGGAAGTTATCCTGTAACCAGAAAGCATCCCGACGCGTTCGATGCCGAGCGGCGAGGCTCACTTGACCAGCGTTACTAACAGAGTCGTCAGTGATATCTCATGAATTGGTCAGGTAGACTAACCATCGACTTGTCGTCCTACTGGCTTATCACTTCGCTGTGACATAATGTATTGACAGGACAGTCGTCCGTCGGCACAGGTTAAGTGGCGATAAACGCTAGTAGGCGAGCATGTTTGACAAGCAAAATCTGTGACAGAGAGCAAAACTCACCGCTGCTAAACAGCTCCGATCCCAGCGGTGTTTGTACCACTGGTCTAGGATACGTGGTGTTTCGAGCTTCTGCCTACAACGCATCTCGTATACAAAACGGCAGGCGCAGCTGAAAGCAACTTGAGATTCTTGGGACAGTGGGGTCCATTGATATAGGCGTAGTTGAGTATGCCGTGCTAATTGTGAGCGGACAAGCCTCAGTAATCAGAAATAGCACTCACCCACGATACTTGTTGTTGTATCATTGACGTGGCACATTACGCGACCGGCAAGAGAATACCTGCGGAAAATGACATCTAGGTTTCGAAGACAAGGACTCGGACGAGCAAGTCCGAGGCTTGCCGCTAGTTCAGCGAACACACACGCGGAAGACAAAAGGGTTGAATATGAATACAACTGCCTGCGTAACTTGCAACATTGTGACATCTGGGATCACTACTGCTATCACGTTCCTGGTCTATGGGGATATCCACAACTACGCAGCCCAAACCTTAGCAACGAGCTCGGTGAGTCCTACGTCGATAGTCAGCTTTGCCCGAATGTGTCGCTGCATAGAAGCGACAATGACGCACCGATATCGTTGGTGTTGAATTGGTAAATCCCGACCAATACACCAACTGTGGTTGCTCGAAGAGTCCAAGAAGCGATCGGACCAAGAATGGGGAATTTACGCTTGTGGAGGTAGTCGACAAGGATTGTGTCAAACTGGACAAACACAGGTGAGTAAACACTAGACCACACACCACAACGAACCCAGTAAATATGGATCGAAGCCCTTCACAGGCTATGTCAAAGAGAGAAGAGGTCGCTTCGAGAGGAAGCAGACAAGAGCGATGTGCGGTGTGAGAGCGGTTTGAACGAGTGTCGACGGTGCAGGAGGCATGATGTTTGAGAAATGCATTTGTACTCACTCCAATGTGACTGTGCACAACCAAGCTTATACCTAGGAGTCCGTCAAGAATTGGGTACGCTGAGCCACTGGTGACGAAAGCGGCAGCGGTCATGGGCACGAGAGCCGCGGAGAGCAGTCGCTCGAAAGCCCAATGATGCGAGCCATGTGTGCGATTGGGGGTAGGGAAAGTCGTCGGGTCGTTCACGGTGCCCTTGTAAACAGCTAATAAAGTGAATGTTTAGCATTGCTTGGATGTCACGGAGAACGGTCGCGTATACTTACGTCCTCCTGGAACATAGGCGGTGTCTGAGTGTGCGCTTCGAACTATCCAAGGTGATTTCCGTTAGTAGCTAGTCAACTCAGAATAGAGAGCCGGTAGTAGGACTTGTGGAAGCTAGTTGCGCGGAGACATGTGGAACACGCACCTTGAATGGCGAGTGATCGCGCGGACCTCTGTACGAGAGCAGACGCAATGTTCCTATTAACGAGCGACCGCAAGACGACTGCTGAGGCCATGGCGGTGGTTGTGATTGTGGTAGGCGACGACGACGAGAGGATGTGCAGAAACAGGTCGGACGACGGACTCAGTCGGATGAAGTGAATCACGGGCCTGTTATGTCACAGTCACATCGTGACGTCGGTGATGCGCTCTGTGTGCGCTCCAATCAGAAGGCGCCAATATCATCCACCAACACTGCATGAACAGCTGGGGACGAGCCTAACCAACGACAAAGATTCTTGCATGTGCAACCTTCATTGGCTTGTGAGGCTTTAATAATCCTTCCACTCGAGCTTTAGGCACCACTGTCGTTAAGGAGGCTCAGCTCAGGTTAGTCGCCATTGTCATTCAATAGACAGCTTTTCACCAACGCTTCGGTTTCAGAATTGCTTGGCTGCATTTGCGGCATACTCACTGGCACGCATGCACTCATCCCCTAGCTTGAAGGCGCAACTGTAGAAGAAAGTCGTGCATCGAGTCTCAATTACATACATCGACCTCGAAGAATGCTTATTACACAGCGTGGAGGTTGTGTTGCTGGAAGGGGTATAAAGGACTTGACCGGTCGGAATCAAGCTTATGTTATAAGTTCTGGTCCGTGGATAAACAGATTGTTCTTCCAGTACTATGTGACTCGGACCCCTCAGCGAGCGGCCTCTTTTACACGTCCCTTCGCTCACTTTCTCTCCACCAGTGATGATTCATTAGTGTGCTCCGGTCAACAATACTAATGAACACACTACATTTTTGCGGTCGCAGAGATGCTGCCACTCCGCAGAAGCAAATGTTTATACTTCCTCCAAATGGCCTTTACTGCTCATCTGCTCACGCCAGCTCGTTGTAAGCTCTTCGCCTGAATGAGATGTATCTGCTGATTACTTCCACAAGCAGGTGTACTGCGTGGCCACACCTGGTCAAGTCACGCAAAGTCAGCTCTTGACCGGCATTCAGTGTTCGACATTGATCATCGGACCGTGCCAGCACAATACTGCATATTGATCCATAAACGTCTTTCACTAGAAGGTTCATGACTGCCGCGTGCAACGTTGTCCTTCGTCCTGATCTTGTGATCTGGCAGCGAGCAGCGAGGAACATCTGCTCCAGCATTCGAGTTCAACATTTATTCATTGAGTACATCTCTTGAGCTCTGAAACCCCTATAACTCGCTACTATTCTGCCCAGTGCCCATGCAGAAGCTCAACGCTTCACCAGCCTGCAGACCGTGTTAAGCGCCCAATAGACACGTGTCGCGCTGAATTACCCGACCACGAAAGTTCTTCAGTGTCTGAGTGCCCAAAATTCTTCTCGAAATTCTGGACACCTGAGCAGCGTCCGCATGCATCGTGGCGACCGTGTCTCAAGCTTGCAAACGTAGCAGTGTGTCTTTCTTTCTTGGATGTCGTGCGCCGCCATAGCTCATGTCATGAGGCCACTGTCTCGCACATCAGAATGTATCGGCCACGCTCTACGTGTCTCCTGTTATGTGAAGACGCGGAAGTAGCTCGGGAAAGCGACTTGAACCTGTCGCTCAGCTGGCCAGCTCGGTTGCCAGTACATGCTATAAAAGCTATGGCTGTCGGACCTCAAGGCCTCACGCTCCATCCGACAAGATGAAGTCCTTTCCTTCGCTACTCGCTCTACTTCAATGCACTGCGGTTGTCCTTGCGGGTGTCATTCCAAGCATATCCGGGCCCGACAAAATTTACGGCGTGAATCTCGGTTCATGGTGTGCATTTGACTCCTTTCGAACTTATAAACCATCCCCCGCAGGCTGACAGACTGTTCGTATAGGCTCGTTCTCGAAGCATGGATGCTGCCTGCAGGTATGACTTGGCTCTCCATCATAATCTCTCACATTGCCAAAGCGATCCTTGTTGTATAGAATGGGCTGCCATGGGTGGTGAATCTTGCAGCGACTGCTCACAGTGCATTGCTAGCGAATTGTGAGCTCTCATCGCACTCGCGTGGTGACATACAGACCTCAGACTTCTCGTGACTATCTTGTGCTCAATACCAAGTGCATACGCTCAAGCTTATCCTGACACTGTCGATGCAGCGTTTGCGAAGCATTGGTTTGTCTCTGTCTGACCACCCTTCGCTGTGACATTGACTGAACGAAACGAACGCGTAGGTCTACTTGGTTTACACAAGAAATTGTTGGGCAAGTGAAGAGTTTGGGCATCAACACCGTCCGCGTTCCAGTCGGTCTCTCCGTCTCATTTGTCATTTATTTGTTCCTTACGCAATACCTAAATGTTGTAAAGCTTGGCTATTGGATTGTCGAAGCTTTAGTCGATAGGAACACTGAATACTACCCTCGAGGCGGCCTAAAGTATCTCGTAAGCTGCTTACAGATTTCTCATTGCTCAGCCACTCACCTGGACGTTTCTAGCAACAAGGCCTTAGCTGGCTCAAAGCGGCTGGAATTCAGGCCATCTTAGATCATCATGCTCTTCCTGGTGTTCAAACAGCTGGACAACAATTTACTGGAAGGTATGCAAATCTGAGAATCGTTTTCCAAACCATTCCAACGCTGTCTTTATTCCGCCAATGTGCGCTAGATGTACTCAAGATGTCGAATTTTATGTGTGTACCATTGAATCCCTGATCGATGTAGTTCTTCTCATTGGATTTGTTGCATGCAGACTGAATACAACTACCACCGGGCTCTTGTATGGGCGGCGGTCATGACCACCCTTTCTCATCTGGACCCCAATTTCGGATCTGTGTTCTCTATTGAAGCTGTAAATGGTACGTATAAGCCGTACTGCGCTGGGCTATCCCTAATCAACAATGTAGAGCCGATCATGGACGCAAGCCAAACTCCTGGATACGGCGATTGTGAGCTTTATTTCGAGCTGGGGACCGTCTCCTTCTGACTTGGTCCCTGCAGACCAGCAAAACTTTGTGAAAACCGTCCGTGCCGTAGAGCTCCTCCTCGGTATACCCATCCCTGGCGAAACTTTACCGTTCAAGCTCTCAACCGCCAACTTCACATTCGCTTTGAACGTCGCAGCTTCGTCCTCTGGTAATGATATCTTCACGGATGAGGTCAAGTCAGTTCTCAAGGACGCTGCACCGATCCTTGCAGAGGTTGCCCTCGAACTGGCTATTCCTACAATATTCAACTTTCAGCTGTCTTCTGCGCCTGTTCATAGTCAGCGCACACCCCTTGTGACCAGGTTCGCGAGACAGTGTACCAAAATTTCATGCGCTAAGTATGCTGATTTCTCTGCCTTGTTGTGCAGCTTCATGGACGTCAACTGGCAATATGATAGCCCGCCCAATCCGGCCGATGCTGCCATTGGCCCCCAAGGTTACGATAACCATCTTTACTACAGCTTTGGTGTACGTGTTACATGCGCAAGTGTCCCCCACGTACTGACAAGCATTGCAGGGAGTTGCAGATCCTACTGAGGATGCGTACTTGACCAGTATATGCAGTACGTATACTACTTGAAATCGCTCGACACCGAGCATTGCTCATCGTCTCATAGACTTGCAACGCGTGGAAGCTGATGCAGTTCTGGGAGATAGCCCACTATGGTTTGGCGAGTGGGGGTTGCCTACTCAATTCACAGCTACCGATGAGTTCTTGGTTAAATGGGCAGATGCGCAGAAGCTCGCATATAGCCAGGGCAAGGGCTGGATTGTGAGTATGTTTCCTATTTTATGACTGCTGGGTGCTCAAATTTCCCGCAGTTCTGGAACTTCAAGACAGAAATCTCCGACCAGGCTGGCGATCTCTCTCGGCAGTGGTATGTTCGTTTTCTCTGTCTTGTGAAGATTGGTTTCATTGATGGATCTGCAGGTCATATCTGGACGGTGTTCAGAGAGGCTACCTCACCAAGGATCCCTCAGCATACAACGACCCACACGTGTGCGACCCTTACCGGAACGCTACTTCCGCTGTATGATCAGGCTGAGCGAATTGACTATTTGGAGGCAAATGGTGCGGCTTGTCTTCATATGGGGGCGTTATTCGTGTTAGATTCCACCATGGCTGATTTGCTGTGAATGATCGTAACGAGAGAATTATATGACATAGTTATACCCACGGAAGTAGCTGTGTGTTTTACTCTTGATTTATAGTCGAAATTGTGCTTGGATGGAGTTATACGGATGCCTTGTCTGCCCAGTGCCAACCTCTAGTTATTTGTGGGCACGTGATCGCGCCTTCTTGGCACGCGCCGAGAAGTTCGACCTATCCTGTACAATCCCCTTCAAAGCCACCACTGCAGGTCGCCTACGTATTCGCTCGCTTTATCACGCACACACGTTTTGCGACGCACAGAAAAGATCGTTACTGTGTCACAATGTCGTCCACCAAGTCAGGCATGACCCTGCGATCTACTAGTAGCTCGAAGAAAGGCACCAGAGCCTCTGATTCGGTCGAAATCCTGGACGGCTCTCCTACGCGTCGTAAGCACCAAATACCTCTCTCGACGTCAAATCTGTTACTCAAACTGCTTTTAGCTCCTAAAAAGCAGAGACAGACGACGCAGAAGGCTGCCTCGCGCGCGCTGCCAAAGGCCACCCCCAGCCGTAGTAGTCGACCGCGAGCTAAAGGGGCCGCAAGTTCGCCGTCGAAACTAGCAAAGACCACAAGCTCACTTACGACACTTCAATCGGAGAGCACTATAGAACAGATAGCTCCCTCTGTCGCGAATCCTCCACCGTCCCAGAATCCGCAAACAACTAGCAGGGACCAGGCGCTTCTTTTGCAAAATTTACCAAGAACGGCCACTCACAGCACAGATACTGTCGACGCCCATAAAGACCGTAGGTCTCTGAAACGAAAACGTGATCGGTCAGAAACTTCGATTGAGAGCGATGTGGCTGCAAAACTTGATCTGATTTACAAACGCGAGAAGGAACTGGCAGAGCGAATTGCTGCAAAGGCAGAGGAGGAGAAAAGTCTTGCGGCCATCACCCTGGGACAACGCGCTGCCGAAGCATTGAAGACCATGGAAGAGTCGTATTCGTGCTCTCTGTGAGTGTCGATTGCATATGCAGAACCTGCACTGATTTCCATTTTACTCTAGCTGCTTCGAAGTCATGTAAGTATTTTGTCCGTCCAACTTGCTGTCACATCCATGACTCTTCTTCCGCAGGGCTTGTCCTTATTTCCTTACCCCTAGCCAATGTGGGCACACGTTTTGTGCCATGTGCCTCTTACAGTGGTTCTTCACCCACCTTCATCAAGATTGCGGTTCATGGCACGAGATTCTGGAATGTCCGTTATGTCGCTCTCTTTTGCCTGAGACGCCTCCGAAGCAGCCTAGGCAGAAGTCTTCTTGTCCCTTCGCTCCGAACCGATTTGCAGATGAGATAATATCAAGCCACGTCAAATCCCTTGCCAATATGCTAGAGCCTCCAAACAACGCGCCGGAACATGCATCTCCGACGGGAGGAAAAGGGAAAGAACGAGCGCAGCAGGGGGAGGCGTCCAGTTCTTTTGAGCCCTTATTTTTAGACGGCGGAGAGGACGCTCTGAATTGGAAGAGTGACGGCTCGGCTCGAAAGGCGTGGAACGGTCGCGATCAGTCAGTCGAATGGCTATGTCTAGCATTCTCGTAGGCTAATGAACTGCACTACAGACTGGGAAGAGAGAAAATGAACTTCCTCATTAGTCGCTGGCAAGATATGGGCACGCGCGACTTGCTACAGTTCAAACGGGGTCTTGGACTATAAGCACTAATTTGTTGAAGAGCCTCCTTGTACAGCACGTCACATATACCTGGCTTTCCTTGTTTGTTTGTTTTTGCACACTTATACTTAGCCTGCCATTGAAATTGCTGATTTATTCATTGTATCAAGCCGACTTCGCTCAAATTCACGCTGTTGTGTTCGCCTTTCGCCAGTCACACTGTCGCCTGCGGTAGGGGTCGAATTCATATAGTTCGAAGGTTTCAGTCTCCATATACTTCTTGTATCCTTTCTCCTGGCATGTATATCAGAGATAGAAGCATCGTTCTTTCAAACCTCGTAGGCCGAAGATATCCTGGCCACAACTGGTTAGATCCACCTACAACTACATGCGCATGAGAAACGTACCCAGTCTTCTGGGGTAATCCACAAATCCGCTACTCCATCCATCTTTCCTAAAACCGCCGCCCCTTTCCAAGCTAGGACACGGGGGTCAACGTCCTTTGGAGGCGGGATAATCTGGACCTTCTCCATGTTTGGGACTAACGGCGTAGCAATCGCCTGCAGCCTGGCCCACATATGAGTTGTCGTCAGTGGCTATACCATTATAAAGACTACATTTCCCACGTCAGAGCCACTCACCGACTTTCGAGGGCATGCGCCATACCAGGGACCAGCGCACCGCCACCAACGACGAGGACGGCCTGGAGGTACTTACGGATCTTTTCATCCCCTCCTGCCGCCCGAGCGCTGTTGAAGATGGCGACATCCAGTGGTAACTTGCTCGCTTCGAAGCAGACGTCGATGGCAAAACCGCCAGGATATGTGGGAGCATGTCCCTGGATTTAGGAGTTGCTGTTGTTATGCTTGAGAGACTCAATACGAGGAGCTTGACTCACTTTTGCATGGCCGCCAGGAGTAACTCCCGGGTTCGTGTCTCCGTCCTCGCCGTCTATGATCTCCATTGGTGCATCTGCTGTGCCGTCTCCTACGGCGGAGGTGGCAGCGGCAGATGGGGCAGGTGCTGGTGTGACTTCGACCTTGTTGATCTCACTCGCTCCTTCCGACGCTGTCGCATCTCCACCCTCAACAAGCAGAGCTAGAGGATATCAATATCGAAATGTGAGCGTGTCGTTGGATGAGCGGGGATCATGAAAATACAATGCATCGGCGCATGCGTACCATCGGGAGGCTGGACGCCGTTGCTGGTACCAGCCTGTGCTACAGAGGCGCCATGATCTTGCACTGTTGTGGGCGTCGAAAGAGCCGACGGCAAAAGGTGTTGTGTGGAAATCATCATTGCCTGCGTCTGTGACCGGCCACAAGAAAACACCGGAGTCCACAGATTGGGCAAGGTAGATCATGGTGAGTTTGCGTGAGAAAAGAACAAAAATCATGGGATCATTGTGAAACGTTATCACTTACAATGTGATCTCCTATTTGCTCAACGATCTCGTCCGTTACATCTGGAGACGAGAAAGGATGGGTGCCTAGCCGTTTTTGATCAAACTCGACGACACGAGGTTCGAACATACACTGTTAGACCGCGAAGAGAATGAATCAACGCGTTGCCAATCCGATGCAGTGCAGAAACGAGAGTATGACTACCGTACCATTGGTGCAAGGATGATCTCATCATATGCGCGAAGGCCGTACTTCTCGGTGGGTTTGTTGGGCCGCCTCACCACGAAATCATATAGGTTCAGAGCCACGTCACCCTATGAGACGTAACCGAGAGATATCAGTCATGCGAAAACTGTTTAAAACTAATTGCACTTCGGTAGTAAACATACTTCAGCCAAAGTGCATAGCCGTGCCTTCAAATCCTCCATTACATTCCAGTCATAAGATCGGGCGAGGTCCAAGTCTCGGTATGGGAAGTTGATTTTTTGCAACAGAACATAAAGGAACTCGGTAACGGCGTCGCCTCCCATATTGAGGAACATTCTTTGAGGTAAGATTTATTAATATGCGCATCATACAATGGTACAGGGAGCTGCTGCCTCACTCACCGCGTGTCGGGAATTACTAGGCCATCATCGACGCATGCGATGCTTGTGGTCGCCGCACCCATGTCTACAACACATCCGTTCGAAATGCCTGCGCCGTATGTCGCTGCAAGCGATTCCTAAAGTCAGAGCGAATAGTTCCCATCAGTTTCTGTAGTTCAAGAGAATGATTAACATTTGTTACTTGCTGCACACACAGCTGTTTGAAGCCCATCGTCTGAAGTAGGATTGTCGACATGTTTCGTACGTAGGTGCGGTCCCAAAAATCGGGTATCACAAGGACAACGGAGTATTCCTGAATCACGGGATGAACAACACCGTCACATAGTAACAATTTGCTCAGATCATACCTTGTAAGCACTAGGTGCTATGTTCATCTTTTCCTGTAGTGTCGAGCTGAGGATTGTTTCTATATCGATCAAAATGAAATGGTTCGACGAATAGTCCCGCGTATTGAAATTGCCCCCAAATATTGGCCATTGGAGAACATAACCTTGCGCCTCAGGATCTGAGAGTCGCAAAGCCTGGGACACTCCTTCAACGGAGAGTTGCTTGACGAACGCATGCACTGACCTTTTCTCCAACAAGGTACTCGTCGTCCGTAGAACTCAACCATTCTACGCGGAAAGGGTCGTTCATTCCTGGTATCGCCTCTGGTGTGAATTGCTCGTTGAAGGTTGAAGCGATATTGGCCGCATTCGTCGTTACTCGAAGCTTATAGAACCGCATTCGATCGCGTAGTGAGACCTGGATGGCGGCCACTTTCGCATCAAACTGCAATATGTTAGATGGAGTACAAGGTGCGTTCAGAATACAAGTTATGCTTGCCTGATCATCGGAAGCCAACGCAACAGAGTACTCGTCTCCAGCTTGTGAAACAGTGCTAACATATCCTCGTTCGCGCTCTGGTCGAGGGCGTGAAACACCTTTCACAAACTTCAGCGGCGGAACAGGAGATTTGTGTTTCCGAGCAATAACGTTTGGTATGGACAGCGGTGTCACATCTGATGCCCTGCCTATACGGATCCAGCGAGAGCCGGGATGGATCACAATGACCTTTGAACCTCGTCTGCCCTGTTGGCGCGTGTGTTAATCAGTACAATGACATACTGATTGGGACGTTCATTTCAGACCTACTTCTGCCGAGGGGAGTACCCCAACATCCTCGCCTAGAGCTCTGTTTCTGTTTGCCGCGTGCGCCTTGAAGGCGTTCCGAGCCCATAGGGTTTGGCTTTCGGACTTCAAGTATGTTGTTCCCATATTCTTGGGGTTTGGTCTGAGACATGTAAAGAATGGCATGCGTGAGCAAGATTATTGCGTATAAAATAACGATTTTTATCGTGCGTGTGCTTACGGTAGTGGGACGTGGAATGAGGTGAACCGCATCGCGGATTCATCCTGTTTCGCCCTGGGTATGCCGCGAGGCATTACGAGCGAATGCTATTCGAGCCGCTCAACCTGTACCTTGATGTTTTTTTCAGCTATAGTACAATAATCACAGACCGCAGCGGCTTGGAGTGGTTTGTTGGTCGTTGCGAGTTCACTGAGCGACTCGGAGTTGCAGGCCGCGCGCGGTTTAGCTGTACATACTTAGGCGCGATGTTGCCATCAAATTGATGGGTTGCCCATGCGAGACCCACGTGGGCTTTGTCTGCGAACGACGCTCAAAAGTTGCCGCAGTTCCGTGCCTATAGTATGCACCGGTACAGGTAGTATGCTGAACTGCCTTCACCGGTAAACTACAACGTTGACTATTTGTGTTTACGCAGTGACCTCGTACGATGACACCTTTGGGCACGGACGAATTGTTCACCGATGAACCTCCTCGTCCTCAACTGGAGTCGCTGGCTGGCTGAACTGTTCGGCTGCACGGTATGATGGCATACGAATCAGTCCTCTGGTGTCTTTTTAGAATGATTGCAAACAAGAAGAATTAGAACCGGAACACACGAATACAAGGTCTGACGATTATCGTATGCCAGCTGCGATCACTCTCGATTGGCACGTATGGAGGTGCGCTGAACCTGAGCTCAACATGATGCCAAACCTTACCAATGGCTAGTCTACATGCCCGGTTACTTTACTCAAGGAGATACTGTGATACTTGGGAATTCGAAAGAACAGCATTTACCGACAGAGAATGCGCTCAGTTCAGGATCCTCGTATACAGCCATGCCATTGTGCCTACGCTCGCCCGAGACCGTAGATGATTTGGTGGCAGCACAGACTGCCAGTCAGTATAAAAAGGATGAGGAGGTCGAGGAGGTGCACTACACCGATCCTCAGATCCTCAGAAAAGACACCTTTTGAAGCTCTAGGACTCTTACACAATGTCTATCGAAATACCTCAGCACCTTCCCCGCGGAAAAGCATGTGTTCCTTGCAGGTACGCCTAATGCTCCTTGTTCAACATGTCAAAGTTCTGACATCATCACGTAGGAAAAGAAAAATGGCACGTATCCTTCTTTCCATCAGTCCCTGACTCTCACATTGTCCGCAGAAATGCGACGGCACACAACCCATGTGTAATCAATGCATCCGATTTAACCGCGCTGCAGAATGTCAGTTTAGTGAAAGATCCTCGCCGTCTACAGCCCGTATTCTCGAGCAGCACATTTCTCGGCTGGAGTCACGCATATCGGAGCTGGAAACGGACGATCCAAATGCTGTTCGTTTGAACGATCCGTACAGCCAGTCTCGCTCCGCTTCTGGTGCACATGCTTTCATGGATTCTCCAACCAATTGGTGGGATATGCCAGAGCCTCCTGTCAGGATACAACAGATACTGTATGTCATTACGTAACTTCAGTCTTTCCCAAAGACGCAGCTCTAAGAACAACGAAATTTTTTAATAGCGTTCAATACTTCCTGAGGCATGAATCCAAATTGGGTTTCTTCTTAGATGCCCAACGGTTCCTCAACAACATGGCGTCCGCAATGGGAACGCGGCCTCCAAGCGTTATATGCAACGTTGTTTATCTCTGGGGAATTACTCTCTCGCGGAACGCCCAATACACTCAACACGAGTCTAAATTTCTCAGCCGAGCTTTACAAAGCGTACACGTATCGCTTTCGGCTTGTTCGACTCAGCAGTACCAGCACGAAGAGACTGTGCTAGACGTCCTGCAAGCCTCCATCCTCCTCGCCAATTACTTCTTCCACCACAACAGACTATTGGAGGGCAAGTTTCACGCCAGTGCAGCAGTGTCGCTGGCGCACATGTGCCATCTTCACAAAATTTTTAGTCCTGCATTTAGCGCGGCCTCGGAATATCTGTCACCTACTCTGGATGTTATCGAGGAGTGCGAGAGGATTCATGCGTGGTGGGCTGTATTTGTGTTAGATAAGAGCTGGGTGGCAGCGCTAAGTGCGCCGTCTATGATCAATGAGGAGCAAGAGCTTGGGACGGTGGTGGATACTCCATGGCCCGTTAGCATGGAGGTGTATCGGCAGGTCCGTCCCTGTCATCGCTCCGTAGTGGCTGGCACGCTAATCATCTATCTGCGCAGCAACCGTTGTCTTCGCGTCTGAACCTTGGATCTACTACGAAGCGGTTCTTTGCCGACGCTTTGGTGGACCAAGGCAACCAGTCTAGCAATGTACCGTCTTATGCGGCATTGCTGGCGAAGGCGGCAGCACTGTATGAGCGAGCAAACTTTGTTGCTTCGTTTTTGGATGAAAGTAAGCTCTCAGTCGCGTTCATCAGCATATATCCTGAGTGACACTTCCAGACACCCCCAATTACCAAGCAGCGCTTACCACGTTCGATGGGTTTATTGAGCGGTTTAAATATATCCTTCCACCCATCGAGCGTTCCACTCAGCTAACCCCAGAAATTGCTCATGCCCTCCTCCTTATTCATTGCCTGAGTCATTGTGCCACAATTCAACTGCACAGGCCGCTGATACCCAGAAGCTCCACATCCATGACTCGCTGCCTCACTGCTGCAAACACGGTCATCAGTATATTTCAGGCCCTGGATGTGAAACAAATGGAGTTCATCAATCCAATCGCTGGGGTACGTGTCGATCAATCCACCAACCACGCGCTGCAAACCCTTCCAAACGCTACATATGCTAACGACGTCTTGCCGATAGGTTCTAGCAAGCACTGCAAGCGATATGCTCGTTCTGGGTCTCCGCTCTCTGCGGAGCTCTCGAACAGCGTGGGCCTCCTCCGCTGCGTTGCCGGGCGAAGGGCAATTTGCTGTTGCACTCACTCAGCTGTGCGCTGCGCTCGACGGTATTTCGGGTGCTCCGTTTATCGGTGGGTGTACTTTCTCTCGTTCCTCTGTGGCGGTTCTAGATCCTCCTGAGTGCATCTCGCCGTTGGCTGATTCCAAATTTTGGCACTGCGTATTTGTAAAATTCCGAGTCTTAGCACCATACTGACTCCAAACTTCCTTTTTTTTTTTTTTGCTCTAGAACATCAAACACAAAAAATGCGCGAAGCGTTGGCGGCGATGTGATATTTCAGCTTGCATGATAACGACTCCATGGTGGATTATGCTATATGTGGTACACGTAATTTTTCTCTGAGCTGCTATTATTACCTGCTGTATTTATTTATATATGGAACCATCGGGGGAATTGGGTAGAACCTTAAATTATCCAGTGCTTATTCATCTTCACGTCGGTCAAAGAGAATAATTTGCTCGTGCTTGAAGAGAATACATGGTCGGATTTGCGAGCACAGCAAGTGAACAGACTTACGTGAAGAACCGGGCCACGGTGTCTTCGGGTACGGAACTGCGATGAGCGTCGAAGTTGAGAATTTCCTAATCCGATCATGGTTACGTCCCGATAAACGCTGTGTCGAGAGTGTGCTGACAAAGCGTTGCATTTGAACCAAGACTCTATTCCCGACCACCCACACGCACAAACATGCTCCTGCGTCTCCGGCTCATCTGCTCAACCCCAGTACCGCTTTTCACTTGTGCTTCCTCGCCCGTACCACGCTGGACACGAAAAATTTCACGGTACACGATACGCTACATGGACCGCCCGGGCAAGTGAAACTTTGTTCAGCCCTAGCTGAGCACCGTTGGATGACTCGCTTGCGTCCTTGACGCATCGACGACACAGACGACTAAGTTTGCGTCCGTCGGTGGTTGTCTAGGAGTGTCCGATGGGAACCGGCCTTCCAAACTCAGGGGCTTTGCCATACGCAATGTCTTCAGGGGCGAGACGAGCAAACCCAGCTCACTCTGCCAGCAAAAGTGCGTCGTCTTTACACACAAACTCAGGGCAGAGTCCTTGATTTCCTTTGTCTGCTGTCGGCCCGATCAAATCTTGTACTCGAAACAATTAACATCGGCCTGAATCCCGCCGGCCAAGGTAGGACTCATGTTTAGCTTTTTGCCCGTCGCTTCGCCCCTGTGTCTCCACTGGTGCCGCTTTATACTAGAGCCCGTGCAGCCACAAATAGAGTCCTCCGGACAAGGAACACAAAACTGGTGCGTACAACTTCATCGCACAGCCCCCTGCACTCGGCGTTACAACAACCACCCATACCACCTCGTTTCTGCAGATGATATTTCCGCGTGCCACGAGCGAGTTATCAAAGTTTGGATCTTAAGTCCTCCGCCGATATACCCTCACGCGTATATAACCGGCTCTCCGAATGGGTTAGTCGTCTCTTCACTGCGAGCTGCTTTCGTCAAACTCAATTACTAGTATACCCTCGATGGCCCAGTTCGCCAGCTCCTCGCCTCAGCTGGAGAGAGGTAAAGCGTGCCTTCGATGCAGGTACGTGGCCATTCAGCCCTTCGTATGACAGGCCACGCTCGCTGACACGCACGTTTACAGGCGACGCAAGATGGTGAGTCGCCGCTGCTTTCCAATTCGTCTCCGCGCCTCAAAGTTTTGCTAGAGATGTGACGGCCAACGACCCACGTGTAACCAATGTACACGATCGAACATTCTTGACTGTGAATACACCGACGAAGGCCCCACCGCCTCGCAAATCCTTGAGCAACACATCTCCTACCTCGAAGCCCGTATCCGTGAACTTGAAGGGGATAGTGGTTCAATAACGCTTCACGACCCCCATGCCCGCAATCAGACACCCCAGGCTCGAGATCCGTCCCCAGAGCAGTCTCCTGCAGACGCCGCACAGCGGCATCAGCGAATGTGAGTTAATTCGCATTATGTGAGACATGGGGGACACGGATCCCTTAGCCGTAATGCTGACGGTACTCCGTTTCCTTTTTCGTCCAGTATGCAGACATTTGTCAGCTACGCTCCGGAATTTGGATTCTTCTTACACCTTCCTCGGTTCCTGGAGAAACTCAAAGCGTCCATCCCTCCTACACCTCAGTCTCCTCTACCTGCAGCACTCGTCCACGCGACGTTCCTCTTTGGAGTACTGTTCTCTGCAGGTTCCGGCGTTGGCATTGGCGGTGGCGATGATGATCTTACGAAAGAAGTCCCGCAGCTTCTCAAACGCGCTGAGCAAGCTCTCTCAGCCGAGCTGGACCCATCCACGATGCTGTACACGCTACAAGCAGAGGTGTTGTTGGGGATGTGCCTCTATCACATGAACAGTCGTATATCAGGCAATTATCACGCCGCCGCCGCTATGTCGATCGCTGTCGGGTGCAAGCTGCACAAGCTTCGTAGTTCCGAGTGGATGAATACCCAGATGAATCACCCTTTAATTGGGGAGCATCCGGGGAGCATACCGGACGTGCAGCTGTTTCCACCGATGGACGATATAGAAGAAGGCGAGAGGATACGGGCGTTCTGGACGATCTTCACACTGGACCGGTGCTTGGTTGTTGTCTGCGGAGCGACTTCGCTCCTCGCACAACAAGGTACAGCGGCGACACGCGTGGACACGCCATGGCCCCTCGAGATGAGCGATTACGAACAGGTGCGTGTCTTGCTGCCTGTTCGCTATCCTGCTAGTTTCGCCAATTGTTGTGGTTGTTGGAGTTCGATAATCCGCCACCCCCGACATGGGTCGGCAATCTGTGCCTCTTTGTTGTGATAGGCCGATATGCTCTTCCCTCTGGCTAGCGTTACTTTCCAACCAAACTGGTTACTGATCTCACTGTTATATAGCATCTGGTGATGCCCCAGGGCAACTCGAGCGCAAGAACCATCGAGTACTTCCTCGACGGCCTCACCACGGAGTTGCCGAATCAGAGCCTGTTGTGCTTACGGGCAAAGGCAGCTATCTTATTCGAAAGAAGCTCGCAGTTGGCGGAGAAGTGGAACCATAGTGAGTTGCTTGGCGCCTCTATTGGTACTTTCACAGGTCTTCCTTGCTCACTGTCAAATTCTAAGCCCCAGACAATCCAGCGTTGCAAGCCCAGTTTGTCGCGCTCGACGCTCGAATAGAACAGGTGAAGGCAGTATTACCAGCCCTGGTGATATCTGACGGCACCAATTCAAGGCATGTCCGCGAGCTGCTCTTCGTATACACGTTGTGTTACGTGGCAACCTTGCAGTTGCATGCACCCTTTGGACACGCATGGGACGTTGATAGAAGCAAAGCTCTCAATTCTGCCGTATCCGCCGCAAGACTTCTGCAATCTGTTCACGTGGAGCTTTTTGTGTATGCTGATCCGCTCATGGGGGTGTGTGCCTTTTTTTATCTCGTCGATCTCGATCTCTACTACAGTCTCGATGCTAACGAGCTGTCTTCATTCCTGAACTAGGTGCTGTGGAATATGGTCGGGCAGACTCTTGCAAACGCATTGGCTAACTTGAAACGAAACATGACATACAACATGTCCCAGGCGGCTTCACCACAGGAGGTGCTGATCTCGACGTCTCTCGCCGGTGTCTTGAACGCGATGAATGCACTGCGGGGCAGATGCCCCCTGATCGGTAAGTTCCTCATCCCGCTGCCATGTGGCTTGCGCATTCCTCCTCCGGTTTGACTGATTTGTCCTCTTGTTTCAAAGCGGACGAAGCTAACAAGCTGCGAGCTCTGGCCACATAGGAGGTGTTAAGAGGCATATTGATAACACCGATTGTAGCTGGACTCCTCAGCACTGCCGTCGATCGCGTTACAGTGTAAAGTGGCGTCACGCCTCCTTACTCTGAGGGCCAAGATTTGTTTGGAATCTGGGATGTTCATGATCTCCTATCCCCGTGCTTGTACTGTTTTCGTTCTGGAGCGTTCCACACACCGCAAAAGCTCGGGCCTCTCTATAGACTGATACCTAGCCATGGCATATAGTTTTTCTTTGCTGTTACTGTACATTGTTCAAATGTCCTGAACGACATTGCGTAATTTGCAGTTGCTCCATGTACATGTATATCTTTTGTAGCTATACACTTTCTCGTTATGCTATACCATGCAATTTACCTGTTCAACTGTGGCCTACTGAATTTGTATCGTTTTGGTTTTGACTGTATCTGAACACCACTGCACTAACTATAATCGACTCAGTCAATCCTCTGTTGCAGTCAAAGAGCTCGAGTAGGAAGACGACCGACCGTCGACCGCGCCCTCACCTTTGATTCCGTACACTCTCGTTGGTCAAAGTCTATCATCGTGAGAAGAGAAGGTGAGTGCCAGGAAGCAAGGTCGTTGCGGGTGTAATATGTACACCAAGATGTTGTCGTCTGAGCGTTTGAGTAATACCCACCAACGTCGGTTCAGCTCTCTGGCCTTCTTCTCTACACGCCAATGTTGAAGAGCAACGTCAACTCTCGAGCAAGCCAGCATTCACTGCAGTTCAGAGACATCTAGGACTCGGAGTTGTAAGCGGATGCATATGGCATACAGGGACCGGTCGTAGTGAGGAGGTAGTCCGAGTCCTACCACCGGGCGCCCCCTCTCGACGACTTGTTCTCACAGCCTCCCATCGTGCATCCAACATGACTGACAATGCCTCGTCTTCAAAAACCGAGCAGGAGTGGGGAAGAGGTAAGGATACCACCGTGCTCGCCGCTGCAACAAACGCTAACCAGTAACTGCAGTTCTGCTGTGTGGCGGAGTTGACTGGTACGTGTAACTTGACGCAACCTTAAGACATAACACGCTGATCCCTCGGTGCTTCGTAGGCCACGACTAGGACGGAAGAGCAGTGGGAACAAGAAGAACTTGGATGAGCCAAAGTGAGCGCACCCGCTTCACCGACTCTTACGTCCTTGACCTTTGTTTGAACATAGGCCTGACTTACTCGAGCCACACATATTGCGTTCTCTCAGCAACGTCAAGGCTGTTTCCATTCACACCTCCCATTCCGGGTGTCACTGCGTTGTGCTCGACGTCGACGGCGCGGCGTGGTTGTTCGGACGGAGTGAGCGATCCGTCCTCGGAGTCTCAGGAGATGCTGTGTCGGAGAACGCGCCGAAGAAACTTACTCCACAAGAGCTGGGTGCGAGCAAAGACACAAAGTTCATCACCGCAGCCTGTGGTAGGAGCCACACCCTCCTTGTTGGAAGTGACGGTCAAGTATGGACTTGTGGTGTCAATAATATGGGACAGGTAAGTGCTTGGGAGTGACGGAATTCGGGAGGATTGTCTCAATTTAGGTAAACATCGCTAGTGCGGACACTCAGTGTGCCCGGAAGTCGCCAAGTTCAAAGCGATCGATGGCCCTGACTTTGAGGGGAACAAGGAAAAGGTTGTACAAGCCGCCGCAGGTCTTACGTTCTCCCTCGTCTTAACTGCGAGTGGTCGAGGTGAGGGTTTGTTTCACTCCATGCCCGCGTCTTGTAACAAACTTTACGTCACAGTGTATGCCTTTGGCAGCGCGGAGAAAGGTCAGCTTGGTAACGGCAAGACAGGAGAACATATTGTGCAAGCCGGAAAGGTGGCTTTTGATGTGGAACCTGAACCCTGTAAGAATCATCTCATGTAGCTGCCCACCACTAGGAAAGCACATCGTGAACAACCTAAACACTGAAGCCTACTATCAGTGCTCGTGAAAGCTCTAAACGACAAGACGATTGTCCAAATTGCCTGTGGTCAGCAACACAGTGTCGCACTCGACAGTGAAGGGTATGTCTTTGTTTTCCGTTCAATTGTTGGGCTTCATCCTGATCTTTCGAAAGGCTTGTCTACGTCTGGGGCTGCAATGGTTATGGCCGGCTAGGACTCGGTACCGGCCTACAGAACGATGTCCTTATCCCTAAAGTTGTGCCTAACGTCAGCATGCCGTCGGTTTTCAAAAGTCTCCTTCTAATGCCGCTGTAGTTTGCAGGTCCAAATAAGGCTACCATGGGCCTGGAAATCACCGCCGGACCTACCAACACAGTCGTCATCGATCGCCAGAAAATGTATTGGATGGCTGGAAAGGTACGTAAGATGATCATTATCAACACTTGGAGGCAACTCATGCAAGTCCACAACGTAGTGGAAAACGACCGGTGATGGCTCGGCCGGTCAACCATACTCGACACCTCGGTACTTCCAGGACATAATGTACGTACCGCTTGAAACGTGTCGGTTCTATGGCCAAGGCTGAAACAAGTCGCGTGATAGGGGCTGTAAAGCCACGAAACCGAGTTGCGGTGGAGTTTCCCATTGGCTCCTCGCTCCCGACGACGAAGGCGGTGTGATGACTATCACGTTTGGACAGAGCGCTCAAAACGGTGTGTCTGCTAGCCATGTGAATTGAATACAACATGCGGATCATTCATTTTCTTCTTTCAGCGGAACTCGGCTTGGGTCCGGACGAGCCAAAGAGCGCCACAAAACCGACACGGCACCAACCCCTTGTTGGTATTGATGTCTTTCAGTACGTCAAGCACGCTTGAGGAAGTCATTAGCAAGTTTATTGATGTCGATTGCTTAGGGTCGCGGCGGGCCAGAACACGACGTTCTTCCTTGCAAAGCCGAACGACAAGCTGTCGGATCTACCTCGCTATCCTATCGATATGGAACCCCCCGAGCTCTGTGTGTTGTGCGAACAAGATACCGGCGAAGATGATTCGCTGCTGGAGTGTGAGAAGGTGTGTCTAGCTCTCATTCGAACTGGTTAACGCGTACTGAAGCCTTAGTTCTGACCAGTGTGATAACCCTTATCACCTCGCATGCCTTGATCCGCCGCTGGAAGCTGTGCCGGAAGGCGAGTGGTTCTGCCCTGACTGCGAAGAGGAGCCAGGGGCAGCGGTGGTGGTAGGTGCCGGGGAAAAGCCCAAGAAGAAAATCGAGTCTGGAGGTGCAGGGTCGAAACGCAAGGCGTCGACCGGTAGTGTTGCTGCAGGTAAGACGCGCGGTTCAATTTGTCGAGAAGTTTTGATCTCATCCTGTCCCCTTCTTCTTCCAGCGTCGAAAAAGCGCAAGTAGCTGTCTACAGTTCGAATTTACGCAAGACACTACTACATGGGATGTTTGTCATTACGTAGGTATTCGAGACGATGTAGTGTCCACTCATAAGAACAAGTATCTTATCTAATGTATGCATTTTGTAATACAGACCGCAAGTTCCGCCTAGACCCTGTTTCACTACTCATTTAATTTCCGCAACTGTCGGTAAGTCATAGAAGGCCTAGGCATTGGCGATGATGACAGGTCGTTTCTCGCGGATCTTACAGTACCTAGCTATAGTGTGTGTGTGTTCGACTGCGTATAATTATACTGTAGATTGAGAATCACAGCTTTGACCCGCTGCTCTGCAAATTCCTGCCAAAAGAGCACTAGATCATCCTGACGGTGAGTTGCCCCCCGAGATGAGCGGTGTTCGCATAATGCGGGTGGTTCACATATTGACAGCGGTCAATGTTCCGGGCTCAGACGAGTCTCAAAATCATGCATCATGAGCCATGTTCAACCCACCCGTTCTTTTGCGAGATCTCCAGGTTGGCAAGTCTACCGGGGAGCTGATACCACTATCGATGTCTGCTTATCCGAGCTGCTGTTGTTTTCGTATTCAGTCGCAAGTGGGTGAGGCCTTTTCGCTGCAGCGATATTCCAAGTTGCAGCACGATGATTGGGCCCAACGATAGCTGACTTGATCATCAAGAGGGTCGAGCGACCCTGCTTACTTCATTGAGGACGTTGCCCATCTCTGGCTTGCCTGAAATGATGCCTGCAGTCCCACAGCTTATCGTTTGAATTGATCTCCGCGCTGGTAGACCTAACTCACCCGGTCAGCATGTATCATGCGTACAGGGGTGCAGTCAAGTTTGGCCGTGTTGTGAGACTTTGAGTGGTGAGAGTCAAATTTGCTGTGTACGCAGTCCCAATTTGAAGACGGATTGAGCGCGCATCCCTGTGCCTCTTTCGCGTTTCACCGCAGTTCCCGCCGGGATCTTTGTGAACGCCCTACTTGCACTGCCTTTGCAAATTATGAACTGCCAGCTCCACGATTTTTGACCGCGCTGAGATGCTCAGTGTCCCCTCGATCTGGCATTCCAAGGTGGCGTGGACGTCTCACTGCGCACAAACATCGTGCGGAATTTCTATTGCATCTTTGGCATTTCTGTCGCTCACGAAGTTCAGGTTCAGTGAACAACTTCTCATGTGAACGTCTGATGCTCGGGAATATCGTAATGACAATGACTATGGGCCTGAGATTTTAATATGACCTTTCAAAGGTGAGCCTGTAGATAACACAGGACGTAGCCATATTCTTGATTTTCCTCTCGCGAGCTGCCGTTGGATATGGGTACGAGAAGGTCCGTAAACCAGGTACGATCTCAGCTGAGACAGCTTAGCACTATAGATGTCTAGAGCGAGAAGCTCGTAGCGCAAGCTAGTGGTATCAGATAGACAGGCCAATATATCGCGCGCTCCAATCAAAGGAACGGACCTTCAGCTTGACCACTTTCGAGAATTTCCGACTACAGCAAGCGACTTTCGATCGCTACCGTGTTTAGGTGGTCGATGGCATAGTGGCGACAAAAGTCGTCTTCAATGTTTTCTCTAAGTAGACCTTGTCGGTGTTAAAGCTGGGAGTGAGGCTGCATGGCGTGCTAATCTCTTGCTCGTGCTATCGATTAGAAACACTTTATAGGTAGCAGAGGGTTTTGTGCACTGCGACAAGATTGTTGTACTCAGCGAATTCTGATGGAGCGAAGCAACCGCTACTTCCTCTTGTCTACACCGTCATGGTGCCAGTGACCTGCCGTGCGAGTCCATGGACGATAGCTCCCGTCATTGGGTTTGCCACGCTGGCCGTAGGTCAGTGGTTACATTGGAGCGTGTGTATGCCATTACGTACTCGGTAAAGCACGCAGCTTCTTCCTCACGCAGCAGGATCAAGCATTTCTGCGCGTGGCGAGTCACGGAGCAAGGAGCTTCTCGCCCATGTCTCCTGCAATAGATAGCCGTCAAGCAAGTCAGCGAGTAGAGAAGACAGGTTGAGTTACCATTGCCAGCTTCGAGATCGCATGCTGGCAGAAAACACGGTTCCGAGTCGTGTGTGTCTCAGGCTTGAAAGAGCGAACGAAACGGCTTTAGAACCACTAAGAGCCCTGACTACCACCGACGGATAGCAGGCGGGAGCACAGAGAGGCACTTTCTTGGCGTAATATGGATACACTAAACAACATCATCGCCGTGTAAGAATTGTAATCGTGCCATAAGATTGTGAAGGTTAGAAAGGAACTCACACCACGGCGAACCAGCCAACAGTACCGATGTCATGGAGACCTGTTTCGAACAGACGTGAGGGGTTCTACCTGGCAGGTTTACTGGTCATGGGCGTAACGGTACTAGTCGGTCGCGTACTAGTAGACCCTGGCGGTTTGAACTTCAGGAGTGATACAATTAGCCAATCGCACCGGGCCGCTCTCCCGATGCTTTGTGGCGTTTGAGTGCATCCAAATCAGGTATTTGTCCGTTCTGTGCCGGCTGCTTACCTAAGCGGTCTGGCGGTTCTTGACAAGCGCAGGTGGAAAGGACCCTGTAGACTTAGCCATGCCGATGGCTGGACATCACTAGTAAGGTGCTGTCTTGGACTCATACTTGCTGGTCTGATACTTGTCTCAGTAATTTCCAGGTCACAATGCGCCTAGGCTCTGGTAGCATAGGTACTAACTGACATCCGTTGGTAGGACTGAGTTCGAATGGAATGCGGAGGGCAGGTGTGTGCAAAACTAAACTCCTTTCCGACCAATGTTACTGAACCACTGCAACGGCACACTGTTGCTGAACGTCAGCCGTGTGTGGCTGCACCAGATATGCAGCGAGCTGTAGATTTGCTGGCTTTGGTGATGAAAATCTTCGTCACGACGATTCTCATCACCACAACCAGCGGTTGACTCGTTTCGCCGTTCTGATTTCTTACTTCCTGGCACTCGAATGATGGTTCAAGCTCCTCAGATTGGTCGACGATGCGCAGTACAGGGTGGGTTCCTGATACTCCTGCCTTGACTCGCCAGCCAGTCCGGACGCAAGCACTGGAACGCGCCAACCGAGACAAGCAAGGGAGGCGCGTGGAACCTGAACGTTGAATGGCTGGGGACGAGCCTAGCTCTTGTCATCCTCTCGCTACCGTGGCAAACCCTGCGGTCTTGGCTGGTATCAGACCAAATTACAACCTCACGACGAGCACGTTGCACACCAAGTTATCCATATCACACGATTCTTATGGATGGACATATCTCGTGTAGGCAGAGCCCGGAACCTCATGTGTACTCAAACGCTGTAGCAGCGACGCTCGGACAAAATTGCAAGCGATCTCATGTTGCGCCGCTGGAGCTTTCCACCCCGTGCGTAAGTTTATGTTATTGGTGAGTTTATCATTGGCCGTCTCTATATGATTGAAGTGCGCCATGTCAGTGATTCCCTCTGATGTCTGCTTCACTCGGACTCGACGTTGACACCCTACATCTACCTCTTTGCAAGCTGTACGTACATTGTGTGCCATTCCAAACACTTCGATCGCTCGACTTCGAATCCTTGGCTGTCTTCATTGTAACCCTCGCTGCTGTGACCCACAGCTTCGATGTAGCCTCATCACAGGCGTATTGAACTTTTTCTTCCGCGCAGCATCGCGATCGTCAATCTCAAAAACAACTTCGACTCTATTACCATTGGCGAACACACGCCAGTCAGTCTAACAATCCTGCCTCTACCGCAACCACGAATTCTGTCGGATGAAAAGGCGCAAATGGTCGTGAGCCTTGATTCGAATCGAAGTTCGTGAACGCCAGTACCACATCAACTGTGATGAATCTCTCGGCATTACATGAATATTCAAGAAAAATGTCGTAGCGTCCGTTTATAAAGAACAGGATAGTATACTACTGTACGAAAATGTGCGACCCGACATAGATATCAAGCGTAAAACACCTCTCCCTCCACTCGTCTCATCATGGAAATTGCGTCCCACTGTCCAGCATCTCGAAACCAGCTAGGAGACTACTTTAAATAGTCGACGTTGTCCACAATCCAAAGAATAAGGTACAACGCGCCGATACCGGTGGCGAACACGATGGTGAAAGCGATGGCGACGTACGTGCCTGGGCTCCAATTGCCCTCCTCCTCCTTCCGGCGGATGTCTTGCGCAGCTTTCACAACGTCCGCATTTGCCGCCAATAACTCCTTTTGTTTCCGTTGCAAGTTCATCGTACGGATGCGTTCGTCATCGCGTTGAGCGACGGCAGACCGCGGGTCCGACAAGTCAAAGTTCCCGGGAGCGCCGATGGTGAGGAAAGAAGGATATTGATCTTCGCACCACTTTTCAATCTGCGTGAAGGAGGAGTATGTGTGAGGTGGAGATTGGACGTAGTATGAAAGACGATCTTACCCTGCCGCATATTACAGCGATCTTGATGAAGCTCGGGTCATCAGGAGTACAGCGGGAGTGGATCTTGCGAGCGTATTCAAGGAAGATAAGAGAAACATCTCGCGGGTTTTTGGACCGCATGATGAGCTAAGTAATGTTTATCAGAGGTTAAAACCATAAAATGCAACAAACTTGCTCACGTCCGCAGCCTCCGCCTTGCGAATCTTGATATTTTTCTGGAACAATGCAGGGTTCTTGAAGCAGAGGTTGAGGGTAGCAATCGCCATAGTTTGTGGAATCGCACAGAAGTTAAAAACGCTTTGATCTCTGAGCAGACGGAGGTAATCCAGCGCATCTGGTGCATGGCATAGCGCGTTGAGGACCATGGCACTCTGCACGTACTCAGCCTGTTTCGCGTTCTCTGGAAGGTACATCTCCTTCATTTCCTTGAAGGCTGGTCGTCCAACAGCAGCACCGAATTTTTCGTCACCCCAGATTTCCCGGGGCCAGAAGAATCGATGTTGGTCGACATCCTCGCGGTAATCGCGGATAATGTTTGTCTTCTGCAGGAACAAGCCCATGGAGTTGGAGAGTTCAAGCTGAGTGGCGAGGAATGAATGCTCGTAGCCAGTGGCGGAGAAGAGGCCGGAGAGGCCTTCACCGACTAGGCCGGCAACGTAGTGACAGTAGAGGTCGTACTCCTCGGTCTTCTCGAGGTAAAGCTTGCCGGTGGTGTGCGCTTGATGTGCATAATCAGCCATGCCAACCTCCATCTTTTTTGTGCTGTCAATAATGACCTGGAGGGATCTGTTTCTAATATTAGTCTGCCGCGGAGTTATAGTAAAAAATACACTACGTACTCAGCAGGGAGCGTCTTGAGCTCTGCAACGACGTTGTCGTATTCGACAAGAAGCTGTCGGTCTGATTCATCAGGCCCGCTCTCGGTGAATGTCCAGCCATCGGTGAGTGTGTGTTCGTGGAAGGATCGTAGCAGTTGCTGCTTCTTCTCGTCTGGAAGCGTCATGTCGTCTTCTATCGTGTCCAGTCCTCGAAGAACAAGATAGTAAAGACAGATCTGTGTGTACAGGTAGTTATGAGCTGCTGCTGAACGGGTGCTGTGTAGCAACCTACCACGCGTGCCAGGTCACCGTCAAGCTGTTTGATGACTGCAGAGAAACTCCTGCTCGTGCGATCCAGGAGTTCCCAGCATCTCTTCATCGTTGGACGATTCCACAAAGTATGCTTGTGTTCCGATGGATGGGACACGTCTCGCTGGTCATGCCATAACCAGAATTGTACAAGGGTGCGGAATTCGAGAGGCCTGGTGAACAGCAGCAGGAGCATATCCGCGGCACCCATCTTGCTATGCTTGTTGTGAGCGAGTTGTGCGAAGTGGGTTTTGACGAAGACAACCTAGGTGAGCAAACACCTGGTTGTGTGAGAGGTTATATGTGCTGGGAGGAATGAGAAAGCAAAAGTCGCCCAACGTACGACACTCGCTGGCGCTTATTTGGTATGTGGGCGTCTGATTGGGTTTCAGCTGTTTGTTAAGCTTTCGCTGACTTGAGCTACTTCGCCACTCTCCACCACATACCAGCACAGAAAATCACCCGAAGACACATCCTCACGCCATAGAGCTTGTTCCAAACAAATGTCTGACGCGGCCATTCATCCGCCAGTCCGCATAGTCCCAATAGAGTCCAAGACTATCGACTCGCAGGCGGCGTATGCTCGGGTGGAAGCGTTTCTACAGCAGTTTCAGCAACGAAGCACACCGTTGAACGGAGGAGATGCGACGGTTCCTGCACAGCTGTACAAGCTACGTGAATCGCTCATGGAGGAGAACGTGGCGAGCGTGGGCAAGGTGAAAAACGAGTGAAAAATTACGACTGGTACGTTTACTGCAGCGAATTAACCGACACTCTTGGCCTCACTTTAGTCTCGCTATAAGCTTTTCAGCGTTCTCAGGATTAATTGCAAGCCCGCTCTAGCTCGGCATTAGAGCATGTTGGAGATCATGCTACCCGTGGGCCCTAGCGGTCTCACCGAGATGAAACTGGGATAACAGTTTGCGACGCGTCTCAGAGAATACGCTGGCAGCTGGTTCGTGAAGCATCAGTATCTTCACGCCCAACCGAATGTGGGGTTTTACTACAAGGTATCCAATGAAATTTTGTAGCTATACATGATGCACGACCAAGATTATTACCGCACGCCGCACACTGGTAGAACCTGCGCGAGATGTGCCCAGTGAGGTGATGGGATGGAATGCCAAGCAATGGGCGGATTCTCCAGGTGAGCATAAACTACTTACTACGCGAAGATACTACTACGTTACATTGGCAAGAACGTCACCAGAGAAAATACGCATAAATTATGTTTTAGCCTCTTGCTTAATCCCCAAAAATGCAGCGACGATATCAGGTTAGTACTGTCATAAATTCGAACCGATGGCCACTGTAAGTAAAAGAAAAGGGAAAAGTAAGCAGTCAGCACGAGGAACACAAGGTGCAACGAACTCACAGATGCTCATCCCGGTCCGGCGAAGTGAGTACTGCAGAAAATCAATGTGAGCACTCACGCGCATGGGCAGATCCACAGAAGACCTACTTCAAAATCATCCCCATGGAGAAACAAAACATCGCCATGCACAAGCGTCACAAACATCTCGTTCGTACGCCTCTTCGAAGACTTGCTCTTTGATGCACGGACGACGGGAGTCGACACAACTGGCTGCGTTCGCATTCGCGCGGTACTAATCGATAAGGGAATATCCTCCTCTTCCGATTCTTCGGGATCGCACGGAGGGAAATCATCTTCATTTGCGCGACTGGACGAAAGCACGCCTGACGGATTATCTTGTCGAACGTCCCCACTGAATCCACCTTTAGGAGTGATGCTCAACTCTACGTCTGCCCCCAAACAGAGCATGGCAAAAGTTTTCTTCGTGGCCGACAAGACATTACCCTGTGTATAAAATAAGTTACACGTACATGCACAATCAGGTGCCGCTTGCCTTTCGTTTACCCGACGTTTGCCATCCGAGAACAGTCATCTGGTCAACCTGGAAATCTTGTAGGCCGTGTTCATCCCCAGCGAGACTCTGCATCATGCCACGCATTGTCGTCACACATTCCGGTACTTTGCTCCAAGGAGTGGCAGATGCTCCTTGCTCATGGCCCGAGCCTGCAAGGTACGAAAAATACGGTCCTAACAGGCACATAGTCAACATCTTCAATTCACCGGTCACATGTATGAGAAGCTCTTCACCAGCCGCCAAAGTTGTCTTCGCCTCGTGCCAAGTCAGGGGGACTTGCATCTGCACGTCAAGAAAGAGTTGGTTGGCGGATTTCTGCATCAAGGAACGATTGCAGGTAAACAGATGCTTGACAAAGACACCCTTCCGCAAAGTATACACAAACGTCCGCATCTCGTCTTCCTTGATGTCCGAAATATCGCATGTGACGCCGTCTGGGTAGGTATCGACCGGCCGAGAATCTGGGGCCATCCTGTGAGGGTTTCGTACGTACATGACTCCAACTGCTGTCATTCCATTACCGGCCTACGCAAGATTCGCGTCAGCTCAGTCCTCCTGATGGATTAGAACAGTGTAAGGAACATACTTCGCATGTTGAACAGTGCTGGAAGCAAAGCTGCTTCTGAACGTTGAGCCTACCGCAATTTCCGCAATGCCATCCAAGTCTAGGTATCACTTCCGAGGCCACAGAACCGGGGTGGCCGACGTGTTTTACATACTCAGAAGAGAGGTGCAGAGGAATGAGAGAATACGGCGAAGGTTCTGTTTCTGTAACGGCATCCTCGCTCGCGATAGCAGAGGCCCACCATGGATGATTTGGTGGAGGCTGTTCAGAGCCTACTCCGTCACCTCCAGGGATCCACTTGAATTTATAGCGCCAGCGGACTCTGGCGGTGAGTGATCTATCCGATTCTTGGATCTGCGACGATACTATTGCACACTAACCCAATTTTCGATTCAGTCCAAATGCACAGCTCACAATGGCAGCTCACTCACGCGGCTTTCCAGGATTTTGAAAAATCCAAGGTACACCACCCCCACGTTTTCCTCGAGTGAGAACGGTAGAAGAGCCGAGTCGCGAGACATGACGACACTGACTGGGATCCCGTACAACTGACATTCCTGCAGACGTTGCAGGTCTGGAGGAAGCTCAGAGGGGACCCGAACCTCTCGATTCCATGGCGTGACGTGGGATTTCGACGTGGCCTGTTCTGAGGCTAGGCTTTCGATGATCGGCATTGCTTCTTCTACCTCCTGGCGCACTTGATTGGATGGGGAAAGCATCGGTAGTAGCTTGGTTATCACCTCTGTAAGACGAGCTGAGAGGATCTTGGTAGCTTTCGTCGCCTCTGCCATTAATCAACTAGATGAGTATATCTCAAATATCTAGCAAAATGTGCGACTTGCCAGCCTTGTGATACATCACACTACCGCTATTGGCTTCAAATTCGTCCATAAAATCCATAAAATCTTCTTCGCCGCTGCCAATGTCCAGATATGTAGGACTGGGTACGTCAGGTGGCCTATCAAATGTTGCAGGGCGTAGATTAAATCTATTCGAATCACCCTCTAGGCCGAGTTTGCTGAAGAGGGGATGACCTTCCAAGATAGTCGGAGGTTTGATGGATTTGGAATGTGGGCGTAGGTTGCGTGGGCCTGTCATAGCAAAAGCACCGGTCAAGCTGGTTGTCTGCCCACCGGTTCGAGGGTTACTGATATACGCGGGGGATGTAATACTGAAGCTCGGAATGCACGGCACTCGCAGATCGTAGGTGTAAGGGATGACAGTCTTTGAAAGGTATGGTGGTGCAGCTGTTTCTACACCTTTACTTCTGAGAAGTTCCGAGGGATGACAAACCGCCGGGCCGCTGCGTAGAGACTCTTTGCCATTGTCACTGGTAACATCCAGAGAGTGTTCCGGATCGTCAATAAGCGCCATGTCAGCATCAGGACCTTCGTTGTAGTCTATCGAGACTCCGTCAGCATTCTGGCCTCTGCCTGGAGGTATACTGAATTCCCGTTCACTGTTGTCCGGTTAACACCTCAATGACAACATTCGAAACCGTGTCGAGACTTACATCGACAGCTCTAAGATGCCTTGGGGATCCCAACGATCGTCTGGCCACACACTTCCCTCCAGAAAAATGAGCGGTGGTTCCAAAGCCATGTCTTCCTTGAAGATGCCGCTCCCATTGGGGTCTAGGGCTTTAGACAGCTCCGGCAGGATCGCAAGTAATTCACCCTTACTCTATCCCACAGCAGAATATCAGTGATTGCATGAAACCAGTGTTCAACAAAAGAACTCACAAACGCCCATATGCGAGGTTTCTCAGGAGGTGGGGGTTTCACTTCCGCTCTCGGAGGGGGTTCAACATAAGAGGGTTTCTCAGGGGCATCTGACGCAGAAGGCGTACTGGGTGGTCGTAACGAGCGCCACATTGTACCATCAGTAGCCACCCAAGAGCCAGCTAAGAAGGAAACGTCAATGACACGCATAGTAATCCGTAAGGACCAATATCATTACTTACGTCCGAGTTCGGCTTCTGCTGCCGCACTTTTCCGACCCGCCCGCCTCGATCTGGAGCTCACCGCTCTCTGCGAAACCCGCCGATGCTTGTTTCCGTCTTTACTCTTAGATTGTGGCGCAGCGTCCGGTGGATGGTCTGCTTGAACCAGTGACACACGCGCTTCAGGCGTCGTCGTTCGACGTCTCTTGCTCGGAGGTTGTTGGGCCGCCTCGGCAGATACGTGCGAGTCAGCAGCAGGAGGGGGCATTGCGGGGTGAGACGGTCCTCCGTTCGCCTGAGGCGTAGGCGCGATGGCACGAGCCTTCTTCCTGATGGGTACAGCGTTGCCGCCATCCTCGCCAGCGCCGCCCTTGCCCCTCAGCTTTGGTTTAGGACACTTCGGGCCTGGCAATCGCACAAAGCCCTCTTCCGTTGTGCACACTCGGCGCGAGTCACCGGCGGCCGCGCATCGTTGGCAGGAAGGCCGAGTCCTCGAGCAAACCTGTCGGATTTTCGCGCAGTAGTCGCACGGCTTGGAAGTGACGAACCAGTCTTTTTCGATACCGCTGATGGGGTGTCTGGAAAATGCGAAGATGTGTGCGGGGTCTATTCTGGTGTCGTATTCGTCTGGTAATTTGGTGGGACGACGGAGGAACGGACCCCAGGACCGTGTGTATTCTGGTAGAGGATCGAGAGGGTCCCATGCAGAAAATACTGGAGGTTCTTCACGTTTTGACTGTGAGTGTGATCTCGAAATTGAGCCAGAGGGTGTGTCGCCCATGTCAGTGGTTCATGGCGTACAAGGTTGACGGTGAAGTGAACACGGTGGGAGCCTTAGACAGGAGAGTGGCCGCGGTCGGAGTTTGGTCGTGTTTGGTGACTGTTTCGCGATCATTTGGCTGCGACATTGCTGTTCGCTCTGCTGAGACTCCTCGACTTTGAACCCATGGGGAAACGACAGTCGACTTTCACTGGACTTTCTCGCTTTGCGTTGGAAGCGTTTGGTACATCTCATGGAGAGTCGTCAAACTCGAACCGCACGCCAGTCGAGGAATCACAAGGATCTACCAGTGCAACCAAGAAGAACACGAGGCCAGCGCCGCAAACAGACAGCGGACTGTCCCCTGCAGGAGAGCCGTCGCACAAGAAACGTAAAACAGGGCTGCTCGGGCCTGGCTATGAGGAATTCGATGCCACAGGGCTGGTTCCGTACTACACAGAGTCGTCCGAGGTGCCAGAACACCTTCGAAAATGTACGTTTACCGTAGCCTAGATTCCCAAGGGATACTTGACCTCTTTCGCTCACTAGACTTCTTTCAAAGAGAGAGATACTTTTCGCTATACGCCTCTGGGTGTCTGCTAGATGAAGAGGGTTGGTACAGCGTCACCCCGGAACTGATAGCTAACCAAATCGCTGAACGATGTCGGTGCGGGACCATCCTTGATGCTTTCTGCGGTGTGGGTGGGAACGCCATTGCTTTTGCGCAAACATGTGAACGAGGTGTGTGGTAGCATCACTGCCGAACTTGGAGTGTGAAATTGACTAGACCGGGGCTGGTTCAGTGATTGCCATGGACACATCGCCCACACGACTCGCACTGGCACGTCACAACGCCACTATCTATGGTGTACAAGACCGTATCGAGTTCATCCAGGCAGATTACCTGTCCTTCGCTCGCTCTTACTTGTCGACATCATCACCTGGGTGTTCTCAAACTCGGCAGCGTAAGATAGACGTCGTATTCCTCAGTCCTCCGTGGGGAGGACCAGAATATATCTCTGGCGACAGTTCACAACCTCTTGAACCTGAGGGGAAAAGCGCACATGCACAGACGCACCCTGATTTTGGCCTAGCGAGCATACGACCCATCCACGGCGCAGAGCTGTTCAGGCTTACTCGCAAAATCACACAAAACGTGGCGTACTTCCTCCCTCGCAACACCAGCCTGCAGGAAATCTCGGACTTGCTGGTGGTTGAAGAGAGCAATCTGGAGGCGAAGGGAAAGCACAAAGCTGACGCACGGCAGGAGATTGTCGAAGTGGAGGAGGAGTGGATGGGGCCGAAGCTGAAGGCTTTGACTTGCTACTTTGGTGGCCTCGCGACGGGGCAAGAAGAGCTCTTTTGAACAGTCTGTCTAGTTACGGTATCTGTAATCGATGGTCTGCTGGACGAGTTCTAGACTGTTGTAACGCGGGTACGACGGTTGCTTACTCATCCTGGCTGTAGATGAACCAAGAGGCCGTTTACAGGACCTGCGTACTCAAGCGCGAGAGAGAAAAGCCAATACCACAGTTTGTGACAGTCGGGACGAGTTCTAGACTGTTGTAATGCCTTGGACGGGTACGACGGTTGCTTGGGCTACAACACGAGTTTACTCAACCACCTCCAGAAGAGGCCCTTTACAGGACCTGCGTACTACTCAAGCGCGAGAAAGAAATAACCAACAACACAGTTCGTGACAAGTTGGGAAGTAACGCCCCCATCTGCTAGACGTTCTACAATCGGAGAATCGACAGAACCACAACAACAGAGAGAGAGAGTCTCCCCGATGTGCCCAGGTTCTTCTCGAGGCACAATAATTCAATTGATTGCGCCCCAAACCGAAAAAATTCTCCCAGGAACGGAAAGAGAGAGAGAGACAGGCAAGGTACCAGATCGTCTGAAACGCCACAGGCCCAGGGGGGGATTGAAATCGTAATGTAATGTATATGTATATGTATATCAACGCGACATTCGATCACAGTGTGCCTAGGACGTCTTCGGCTCCGAGGGGGGGCTTCCGACGCGACGCTGCTGCAATGAGCTCAACAAACACAACAACAACAACAACAGCAGCAGCATATTTAATATTATTGATTGATGCAAAGTCTTACACTAGTTAATTCGGCGATTTGCAAGCAGTTTCCACAAAAGATTCGCTTTATCCCGTTTATGTTGCGCAATATCGCGCATCGTATTCGCAACACCACTAATGGCAACGACAACGACGACGACGACAACAACAACATCAAGAGGCCTTCATGTCCAACACACTTTTCCAATTCGTCGATACGGCCCGAAGATACGCTCTACGTAGAGATGCAAAGAAAGTACCGTTATAACATACATACTCGTGAGTTACAATGTTGAAAGAAGTTGACACCAGGCTTCGGTGAAATCGGAGCGCACTCGGCGCAGCAAAGGGGTTCCGACATCCGGTCGATGTATGTATGATGGTTGGCGACGACTACACATCATGATCCATCCAGCAGAGATCTCCCTGTCAATTCCCATCGATTGCGAACAACGGTCCCAAGGAGGGTTGCTGCAAGTAGTGGTCTGCAAGTAGTAGTAAATACATGTTGCGGATCTTTTGACACGGCAACGGCAATAGGCCCCCCTGAATTCCTCGCTCACAACCCGTCGTCCACTTCCTCATTTACAGGCTTGTTTCTTTGGTGATTATGATATGCATATGTGCATATAAAGCAGCCTCTCGTTTTGTCTGCGAGCCGTATCCATAGACTCCATATCCGATGCTGTCACAGAGAGAACAACAAGTCTGCTAATCAGCTAAACAGCTACCCCCTGTTCATAGTCAATAAATGCGCATTACCAAACATTGCAAAGTATCTATTCGTGTATCACTTACCTGTCATGCAGAATAAAGTTTATCAATACCCATCTCTGTGAAAGTGGGAGCTGCATGATCATGATGCGTCTGAGAACGGAACGATTTGAGAACTAGGTTAAAACTTTAAAAAAGAGGAGAGAACGCGAAGCGTGGGACGAACGAATTGCAGTAACTGAAGTGTGTACATGCGATGATGACATGTCAGGTAGTCACGGTAAAGACGATGGTAGGCTCCACACCCGTGTTGAACTGCTGCGGATGCGAGTCGCGGCTGCTGCACGCCCACAACAATAAATCCAAATCGCGTGTGTAAGGTTCGCTCGCCTCACCTCCCTGTTCCAGCAACAACGGGTTAGAAATAAAGCAGTCAAAACCCTGCGTGGACGGAACTCGGTCAAAAATACACTTGCATCTCAACGTGAAGGCCAAATACGCGCACCAATGTATCTTGCGGTCGTTCTGCGAATGTGGCGCAACAGGATGGTCCCACCTCTTTTTTCAATCCTCGCTGCATATTGCAAGTTGACAGCTCTGACAGCCAAAAGTCCCCCACCCCCTGGGTGATATATATGAAGAAAATACGCCGTCCCATCGAACCGTAGATTAGTAGCTTGAACTTTTTTTTGAAATTCTGATAACATTTTCGCCCCTTGGTGCATCATTACGAGGGTAGGTACCTCGAGGCTCGATGATTGTCTTTTCGAATTGGTGGCGCGTGATACATGAAAGACAACAGCATCAGCTAATAAAATGTGAGATACGTACGCTGTAGTTGGCCCAGCAAACTCACACATGACGAGTTGCGTTCCCCAGCGAGTAGTCAAAGCGCACCCGAACAAACACCTGTCAGTTGGCCCTCGACTCCCCATCGTTTGCGTTTGCGTACCTAGGAGGATTCAATGCCACGCAAACAACTGGCCATAACACGCCCAGATAAGAGACATTGTCGACGGCGCGAAGGGTCAACCTAGACCTGGGCAGTCAACGCTGTTTGCGGCATGCAACGATGGCGGGGAGACAGAACAGTGAGTTGGGGGGCGATGAGCAGGCGTCTCGAACACAGCGCCGACTCCGACAGGACGAGGGTCCTGAGGAAGGTACAAGCGTTAGTTTTCTCTTTTTTTGGGTTTGTATCTCCTGCACCGGACCAAACATTCCCACCTTGGTAAATATGGATTGTTGCAAGAGATTACTTGGGCGGGCGAGTTGACGCCGTGGCCATTTGAATGTTGGAAGGACAGCGTGACGCTGACGCTGCGGTTGATTCTCTGTGTAGTCTGCAACTATGCACGCAGCGGTACGAGGAGAAAGAGAGCTGAAAACCAGGCAAGTGGTCAGTGCAAAGTGTATACATACAGTACGTAACAATATTGTGACGCACTCACTTGTTCGACCTTGTTGAGCACTGGCCACCGGCTAACGAGGTACGCCACGCTCCGGCGCAACGGAATGAGGACGCCGTCCATTCCACAATACGCTGACACCGTGCGCATTCCGATCACACGAGGACAAGTCTTTCTTCCCTTCCACTCCCCTCATAACCTTCTTCGCGCCCTCTGTCGCAACTGGAAGAATTCAGTCCAAACAAACAAACATCGAGTGCGTGCAACAGAGTACGTACTCACTTTCTTTCCAAGTTGTGTATTTACAAACGTCATGCTGAAGCGCAGATCTCCCAGGAGCTTCTTGTTGACAGTTCGAATTGGTTGGTACTTACACAGTGAGGGGAGGTCCATCTGTCGGGCAGTCTATACCCGCTGGGTCCTGTCATGAGGAGAACGCTCGGTTTGATTTTTGTTCTGTGGGAAGGTTCAAATTGGATGTTCTTCCCCCGATAGCATGTAAGTAACGGGTGCAGAAGAGACAACCCGATCGTCATGTGTCCTCGTGCCACGAGGGAAGCGTGCTGCAGGGTCACAGTCATCTTCACCGTACCACACAGCGCAGTGAGACATTAATATAATTATTATTTCTTCCTGTGTTAATCTCGGTCCCGAAATCGGGTGCTCCGTGTCACAGGCTCAGCCCGATGAACTGCGTTCGCTGCGTGTGTACCGCACAGCAAGGATCAAACTACGCTGGCCTTTTTGACATGACAGAGACAAGCCTGCGCGCATAAGTTTGATGGGACGGGACGCCCAGTGGAAGGCTCCAGCATGGTATACTGTGCGGTAAGGATCAGTGTGAGATCGAAATGTGAGTTTGCTCCAGCCGTCTCTGCTGGGGTCCCATCCCGAGCTGCCCATGATAAACGCAGTCGCCGAACGAGCGCAGCCTAGGCGAGTGCGATCGACCGCACGTCCCGGAAGGACACACACTGGCTGCACTGCTACTGCTGCGCCGTGTACATGCCACTTTGCGTATTTGCACGCAACGTTGCATCATCGCATTCTGCGCAGCTTTCCATGCAAACAACACCATTTTCGAATTCTCACCTTTTTCTCACATGCGTTTTCGGTCTCATGCCGCCGCCTGTCTGTCAAGATGGTGTTGTCCGCCTTGGCGACCAACATATGAACAGGAAGTACGAGGGGGACCACGACTCGGACCTTGCGAATACGAGTCGCTGCTGCTGCCGTCAAATCCTCGACGCGTCTCTCCTCACGCGCAGCCATATTCCACGAGTTGTTTAGCTGGCCAGGAATACGTACCCTACTGTATGCGTCTAAGGATAAGCAGCAGCAGGCGAAACGCAAATCCGATATTGCAACGAAACTGACCTCGAATCTTTGAGGAAAAAAGGCATGTTCATGATGACATGTGCTTGCTCTGCTCTGCTGCGATTTCCTCGCGGGGCAAAAGTTGCGAAACGCCATCGTTGGAAAAAAGAAATTCAATCCCGTCCCATGAGCGCTGAGCAGTCGCCGGGCGGCTCGCTCATCGTCGTCGCTTTCGGTTCATTGGCAATGCATATATCGGGGGAGGTGAGACAAAGATCAATTTACCCTCAGCTGCTCAGTGACGCTGCTGCTGCATGCATGCAGGGGGTGAGGGACTTTTGCTATGATACCGACATCCCGTACACTGACACGCCAGTTGAAAATCCTCCAATCCGACCTTAGATTTCACCGTAGTACTATCGCTCAAGGGAAATATACCCACTTGTTTAAAGCTCGGTGCAGAGCTCGGCTGCGGGAGATGGAAGCGGTTGCAATAAATTGGACTAAGTCACGAAACAATGAGAGCTTACCAGTACTGTATGTACAGCCAGGGGAGAGCCCAGAAGTCTATCAATCACAACAAAAAGGCACGTCTATCACTGTATGCCCAATTTTCGTTTCTCTCTTTTCCAGCTGTTGGAGATGTATGATTCCAATTTCCGGGCTTGCTTGCGAATTGATCTTCAGCCTCACCTCCTCCTCCTCCTCCCCTCCCGGTGTTAAATTAAAATCGGCGCTCAAGATCTACATAGGCACGTTTTCGTTCTCAGGTACATTACTTACTGCGAGTGAGCAAATGAGCGTGAAGTGGTCGGGGAGAGGGGGGTAAGGGGTGGGAGAAGGCTCGAGAATCCTGTACTTTTGTTTCTTTTTCTTGCACGGCACTTTATGTATGCATATGTCCTCAAAGAATTAAGGAGAGAACAGCAAGGCTACTTGAGGACCTAACCATCGTCGAGTTGAGCTTGGCAAGAACAATTGAGCGCGATATGGAGGATCGTTTGGGACTGCAAACCCGCCCCGTCCTCTGCAGACACGCAACGTTCATAACGCAGTATACCTTGCTAAACTCCGAGTTCATGTCATAGGCACTCGGGCAACCGTAAGTTGGGCGCGAGCGAGCAAGTGGTAAGTAAGTACCTCGTTATGAAGTTGCAGGATCCGGGCGTGCCTCAGTCGCTCTTCACCATCTCTGGCGATTGTTGCCCTCAAGACAGACAGGGCTTCGACTGTCACGCTGGCATTCCTGACGTGCTGTGGTTGGAACACACGCGTGATGAGCATTAGTAGGTAAGGTGCAGCGGAGGGAGGAATACGTCTCACCCGGAAGATATATATATGTACGGCTGTATACAGCCAGCCAGCTATCCTCGGTAAGAACGATGTTTTGTCGTCTCGGGAGGAAACGGACAGTGGGTGGCGGCTATGCTGATTCTGTGTTTCGTGATACTTGTTCGTTGATGAGAGGAGGAAAAGTGGGAAGAAGAAAGAATGATTCAGACGTACTGTGTTCTGTGAGAGGTCTCTCCCTCTCAGTAAAATCAACACCTATCCATCCCTGACACCTACCCCATATTGAAACACTCCAATCAACAGCTCCGAACGTGAAAAGCTTGTTATAGACCCCTTTACCCCAAACACACCTGCTTGCACGATCTACATTCAGCTTTGCAAATTACCCGTAGATAACAAATCAACACAGACACCTGACCCAGAAGAACTCTACACGACCCTGCACAGAGAGAGACAGACAGAGAAACAATCAATCCGTCCCCAAGCTGAGTATGAATCGCAGATTGACGTTCCGAGTGTTCGTCTCCCTCCCTCCCCCCTCCTTATTCGCGGGGGTGCTGAGTGCTTTCAAACAAACTGTTCTTGGCTTTTTGATTGGAGTGATGTAGTTGGTTGACGATTTCGCTACGATGGACAGCGGGAAGCGGGGAAAGAGAGGCAAGGAAGAGCGAGAGCGAGCAAATAGAAAAAAACACGTCTTCCATTTTTTCTTCAACTTTTCTTTTTCACTTGTGTTTGGTGTGATGCGGGACAAGCGATGTCAGGTGTTGATTATTTGTTGCGACTTGTCCCGGCCCTACTTTTCTGCTGGCATGAGGATGTCGAGGAAAATTTGGAAGGGGGGAAGAGGGTGTTTTCTTGGAAGAAACGAGTAGAGATGTTGTTTTGTGACGGCTTGGAGCACGAGGTGTCAGAACGAGCTGAGGGTATTCGGAGTGCGGACGTCGAGCCACACGTATAGATGAGCGACTTTGCGTGGGCGTTGGGATGAACGTGACTCACAGAGATGGGTGTGTGGTATTGGCATGCGACGGTTTCAGCGCGGGACGACAAGTGTTACAGAGAGTCGCTCGAATACGCGCAGTCTAGTCGTCTTTACTAACCACTGTGCCATAAAATGGCACATACGGGTAGCGAGAACAGCTCGGAGAATAGCGTACTGCTTACCGCAACGACGGAGGCTGCTCAGGAGATACGCGGTGCGTCACACCGCGCAAACGCGTAAGGTCACAGCGACGGCGCCATCATCACGTCCGCCAGACGAACGATCCTATAATTCGTTGAAATATAAACAAAGAACGAAATTCTCTTTCCAACATCTGCTCAGTGGATAGGTCCGAGATCACGGACCGTGGCAATTTGTAGATATCCAAGTATATGACAATTGACGAGGAGAGAGACGTGACGGAACAGCGAAGTGGGGAGCGTGAGAGAGGAGGGGAGCGGAGGATGAGGAGAATTTCAAGTAGGAAGTTGAGAGATTACAGGTAGTTCGCGGAACTCTGCGCGAGTTTTTGTGAGAGATGAGTAGAGATGTACGTACAGTCGTGCAAAGGATCTGTGTGCTCGAGCAAGACAGTGGATGTTGGGTTGATAGGGTGTCATCGAAAGGGAGGAGCCAATGAGGAGAGGGGTGATAAAACTCTAAACGCAGGGCATTCAGTTCGGGAGAACACGCGGTGTGTCCAGCTGATCCATTGCCTTCTCTTCTCTTGAGCGTCTCTGCTGGCATGGATGATCATGGAAGCCACAGATGTGTGGGAAATCCAGAACAGCTTCGATTGCGCTCATTGATCCTCGTTCCGTTCCTCCGGATGCGGACAAGCACCTGCCTCGAACGGGGCTGCTCACTTGACGTCGATGATAACGTGGGGTCATCGCGTTCGAGAAGGGTCAAATGGAACAAAGAGAAGCAGAAAAATGACGGCGATGGTCGGGTGAACGTTGACAACGTCGGGGAACGTTCGATTCGAATATGTGGAACAGTTGCAGTGTGAACGACATCGCACGGTCCCACTCTGCTACTGCGCGTTTCTCTTCACATCCGTTCTCGTCTTCTTCGCCGCGAACCTCGTACGCGAACATGCAACACGTTTCGTGTCCCCGCTCCGTACAGTAGCAGTAACACAACGGAACAGCGACACACTCACATCAGCGGGAGACCCAACCACCCTTTACAGTGAAAGGGAACATGACGAATGCAAGAACCCAAAGAACTCGATGGCAACCCGTGACAGCTGCCACTTGCTGCGCGCACACACACAAAGAGAGAGAAAGAGACAGGAAGCTCGGAAGTCGAAGCAAGAGCCAGTGCGAGAGGTGACACCCTGTGACGTAGCTCCTCGCTTTCGTGTGACACAGCAGTGACACAACGCGTCTCAGCTGCCGGTCCGACGTCGCCGTGCTCGTTATTGGCACTTTTGCTTGGTTGCGTGTACTTGCACCTTCAACGCGAGACGTGGCTCCTACATCGCATTCATGTCCTCCTAATACAACGTCTTGTATAGCAGACTCTGCCAAAGGTTTTATTCGACAGTCCGATACCGCTTCGCTGACGACATCTTCGACATGTACGATCTGCGCATGTAAATCATCACGCCCGCCCATCCGTCTCACCTCACCTCCGCAAACGCTCGGGGCCCGAACTATTCCTCAGCAACTTCATTTATTGCTGCATGTAGGTGTGTTCATAAGTACATTCTACAGCGCAAAATACTGACGACGAATACACTCTAGATTTTCCTGAGCGTCATGTTTTTTTTCTGTGATAAAAACACACGCTCGCCGTGTGCCGACCGTCGCAGAGGATCGTGCAGCACCAAACCAACCATTGGCAGCAGCGATCGAAACACCGACGCCAAAAAACAAACACAATATATATGCTTTGTCAGGCATGCGCAGCAGTCGCGAATTCGAACAAATCGCTGCAGAGAATCTGCCGCCTCGTGTCATCCCCAGTTACGTGCTATGTGTCTGACTAATGGCGCAGAAATGTGGGGCGGCCTGTCAGGCAATGGTTCAGCTCGCCGAGGAACATTCATAGCTGGCAGTGACGCCAAAAGGCCTACGTTGCACAGCTTGTGAATTATGCTCTCCTGTGCGGTGGGTTACTCTGTGCTTTTTTGTCTTTATGTGTACAACTCAGGGTTTTCGTTGATGGCAGGGTTGGGCGGTGTTTTGATGGAGAAATCAAGCAGTGAACGTTAAGGGGGGTTTATCGGAATGTCTGGATCTTTTTTTTTTGAGCGTCGACCGCGTCTGTGAGGGGGGGTTTCTATCTTGGCGCTTTGGAAATGTCGAGGCAGGAACGCTGGTGACGGAACCGTGACCTTCCCGTTCTCGCAATGTGGAAAAGGGCTCTGGATGGCCCAGACGAGTCTTTTGGTTTCTCTCCGCCTCCCTCGTGGCTAAAAAGCTCAGATAAATCAGAATTTCTGCCTACTTGGCAAATTGCCAGCTGGGGTCGTCGGCGAATATTGATTTGCAGCGGTACGGACGAACATCCGAGACATTTTATTCATCACGCGATCAGAGCTGACTTTGTTGCAGATAATATGTTATTTGGTAAGAATCATCCATGAGCCCGCCATCATCATCGTTATCGTGTTCGTCCACCCTCCGGCCACAGCCACGGACGCGACGGCGGCAAGCAAACTGATTTTGAGTTGGTTTGGATGGATGATGTGCTCGGATGGGCGGGGTGGTACGGGTGCTTTTTCGTCCTGGCTTTTGTCTCTTTGCTCGTGGAACTTTTCCATGGTGGTAAAGTAACAGACATGAGAGAAAACGTGCTTATGCGATTCGTGCGCACATATGGAAAAAAGATTCTTCTTTTTGCGAAAGAAAAAAAAACATCGCGTTCTGAGACAAATACGTGTGGAATTGTTTTCTTGGATCTACTTGGTTATGGGGGACATGTCAGGTTTGGGCTAGAGGTTGCGTACGTGTTCGTTACATGAGCTGTTGGCCTCTGGCCGAACGAGACGAGGCACAAACTTCCGCCTTCGCGCCGAGTACACAGACGAAGAGAGGGACCCGGTTTGTTCGTGCGTGCATTCGCTCGCGAGGAAGGAGCCGGAGAAAACATTGATTTAAATCTCTTGGCTGTATCGATGTGTCTCTGAGTCCTTTTGCTCACAAAGTGGAACGACGCCACAATGGCTTCGGGCGCAGTTTCAAACCCTTTGGATCTCGGTGCAACGCTCTGCAAAGCCTCCGATGGGTGTCGGAGGGTTAGAAGGGCTGATTTTCCGACGTGATTAGATGCTACTTACCCTGACGGTGAACAGGTGAAAGCTGTTGAAGATTGGCCTGGATACTTTGCAGATTGGGCTCTCACGGAAAGTTGAGTCCGCTGTACACCCCGTTTCAGAGGATAGGAGGACGTGCCTGCGTGAATATCATCAGTTGAACGGAGGTAAACACTACTACTACATACCAGTTTAAAACTGACTGGGTGACGCTGTGACGCGTACGGGAACCCCCCCTGTGTGTTTCATGTCGGGGGTGGTGTGCAGCTGTGATTGGTGGGATCGCACCCAGCGACGGCAAGGTTCTTGGCCACGTGTGCGTCCGAAGGAGGCGGATGGGGTGAACGGATTGCGCGGTGACGATTGTTACCGTCCAGATTAGGCTAAATGAGGGGAGGAGCCGAATAACCGGCTCAGCGTGACTGTGACGGGTGATTGTGTTGAGTGAGATTCGACAGGTGAGATGGGAGGTGTCCCGATATGGATGCTGGGTGTTGTACTGTGAGATGTGTTAATTACTGCCCCACTCCTCCCATTCTTTTCCTTTGACCCCCTCCGACCATGCTCGACCACCACAGCAGCCACAACAACTTATCCATACACCTCCCAGACTATCTCTCCCTCAACGCCCTCAACAAACACCTCCCCCTCAATACCGACCCCGCCTCCCTCTCCCCGCCCTCCGACGCCGCCTCTTCCGCCGACGACCCAGACCACTCCTTCTCCCCTCCGCCATCCGCCCTCACCCCTCCACCCTTTCTTCACTCAGCAGCCCTGTCATACCCTCAAGCTCATCCTTACAATGACCACCGCAGGTCCGCGTCCTACGAAGACGACCAGCTTTACGCCCATCGTCCAAGAACAGCAGGTTCGCCAGTATCCAATAATCCGCCCACCCCTCAGTCCCAGCAATACTCTTTGCCCTACCACGACATTACATACAGCAGCGGCTCCACCGTGCGGCCACCCGTAGGCAATCAGCAACTCTCGCCCTCAAGTCCCGCGAGCGACCTCGCCGGCTTCCACTACACAAACAGGGTCACCGTGCCGAATCACCGTCTCTCACTCGATTCAGCGGCTGCAGCCTCTTCGTCTGCCTACGCGTTCGAGGCCGCACGTCGCCAGTCGGAACCGCATCCGCGCTTCCGTACACCTGCTCAGCAGCACCAAGCACCAGGCGCGTATCAATCGCTGCCGTCGATATCCTCATCCCTTCCCTCAAACTCTACTTTGCATCAACAATACCCAAGTCACCACCTCTCCACCTCTTTGCACCATCACCACTCGCCTTCCTCGAGTTATCCGAGAGAAAGCGCCTTCGCTGATGTACGCAGACAGCCCGTAGCTTCTGTCGCCGCAGACGAGTTCTCTCCGCGTCCCGGTCCGGCGAGACATTACACCTACCCGTCCTCGTCTTCACACAACCCGTCTCAATGGAGCAGCGAAAACGGGTACTCGAGCGAGTCGGAGGGACGCAGGCAGTCGGTTAGTGGTGGAAATGGCGTTGTGGGTGGCCCCCTGACGACGGAGCCGATGGTGAGTGCGGTGATGACTGCCACGAGTGCGGTGGCTACGCCCCAGACGGGCTTGAGCGTTGGATTGGGTATTGGGATGGAAGGAGACTTGGTGGGCGAGTTTGTGAACGTGGCGGGTGAACATGGTGCGTCTCGCTTTTTGGCTTTGTATGCGCGCGTATATGCTGATTTTAGGCTGCCATCGTCCATAGACGACGAATTCGGACACCCACCGCTCTCGCCCATTGACCCCAGGTCGTCGCCGTCGAATCCATCGGAGGCAAAGTCGTCACCGGAGGTCAAGTCAGGACATGGGAGACCTGGTGGAAAGTCGAGCAAGACGTATAGTTTTGTAGCGTTACCCGGGAACGCGGTGAAGAAGAGGCCGAGAAGGAGATATGACGAGATTGAGAGGCTGTATCGCTGCAGGTGAGTTGCGTTTTCTGTCGTTTTAGGAGGTACGAGAAGAGAGTAGGAGGGAAGGCAGGCGGCGAACAAGTACAGCTGCTGTAGGGAAGCATTCGCACCCGTCCATCAAGTTTTGCATTACCCACGTTATCTGTGCATCGCTTACTGACTTGTATGTGGCGACACAGTTTCCCCAATTGTGCCAAGGCGTACGGTACGCTCAACCACCTGAACGCACATGTCACCATGCAGAAGCACGGCTCGAAGCGCAGTCCAGCTGGTGAGTGTCTTCCTTTTGACTCCCTGCTCTTCTTGCCATTTTGGGCGTGCATCTGCCTTTCCCTTCTGTTCCCGCTCCCGCCCTAACCCTTATGGACGTTATTCGCTCTTTCCCCGCCCTTCGATCTTTTTACGTACTCTTATACTTTCATATTCGATGCGACCCTACGTTGTGTGGGCATGTGGACCCCTGTGGGACCCGTTGTCTCACGCATTGCACATGTACACACATGGCCGCAAGGTGCGTCTGCCCCTCACTTGCGTTGTGTGGCGCAGTCGTATTTATGGGAGGCGGAGTTCCCACTGTGGGCATTCGGCGGCGTGGCGTCATTTGACCGTTTGAATGGAGTAGGAAAAGGGAATTCGTGTACGGCTTTCGGCTACGTCGGACCCCTCCCGCCCCTCCACGCTGGCACTTACCTTTTGGCCGGGAATAGGGTAGGGGGTGGTGGATGGATGCGTGAGAGCGTTGTCTCGACACCACTCCGCTTTATCCGCGCCAATGTGACGTCGCGATGTTCTCTTTGCTATTTCGACGTTCATACATATGTGATGCACTTCTTTCACGCATGCCTCTGTTCGACGTATCGTGGGAAACAATATGCTGACTTGTCTACCTTCCTGTTTGCAGAGTTCAAGGAGCTTAGGAAGCAGTGGCGCCAGGCGAAGAAGGAAGCTGAGGACGAAGATCGGGAGCGGGAGAGACAAGAGCGCGCCGTCATTGCCGTGGCTCAGCAGCAGCAGCATCAACATGCGCATCTGCAAGGTGTGCTCTCTGTAGGCACGAACGGAGCACACCATTCGTCGTATATGCTCGGGATCGACCCAGCGTATGAGCATGCGATGAGTCTAGGCGCGATGAGGAGACGAGGGAGTCAGCCGTACCCATCGCCGCACCATTCTCACCAGCCTACCTCGGCTGGCGCAGGGTATACCTACGCTGCTGCTGGTCGAGGGGGGTTGCCGTACGAAGAGGAGCAGCATTTCGCCAGCGCTGCGCTATCGAGTCCGGCTGAAGAGGTGCAGAGAGTGTACCACTCCCAACACCAACATGCTCAACATTCCGAGTACGAGGACGAAATGTATTACCATCATCACCAGAATCACCAGCATGCAGGGGCGCATCCTGCATCTGCGTCGGCTGGGGATCCGTGGCCTCATACGCGTACGCAGATGACGGTGGCTGGGAGGGGGACGCTTCAACAACAGCAGTCGTCGTATTACGCGTCGACGCCTACATCGACTTCGTGGGAGCCATCCACGCATGGTCATCCTCACTCGCATGCTAGAGAGGACGAGGAGCCGCTGCTGACAAGCCATGTGAGTCTGGGGAGCAACAGGCTGCCGCCAGATAGCACGCTGTTGACTGCGCTACCTGGGTTTGGAGGCGGAAGGACGGATGAGGTTGGTGGTGTAGAGAGATGGGATCAGGCGGACGTTTAAGCCCGCCCGTTTAGTTTTCGTGGACTCGCTCGGCAACACTGATATGTGTTGTCGACGAGAGGAGAGAAGGAGTGCGTCGCTGCGCCGCTATATGGACGACCCTGCAAGAACATCGCGCATCGCATTCCCAATCGACCGTCAATTTATACGTTATTCAACATTCGCTATCCCTCGTTATCCTTCTCGACTTCTCCGCTACTACTACTACTAGTAACCAAGCGTTTTGCAAAGCTTATTGTACAATACCTATTCGGCCGGCAAATCGCCCCCTCGCTCTTCAGCAGTCGGGCGAAGGAAGTCGGCACTCTTACTGTACATATTTCGACACATAACTTTCTCCCCTTCCTTTTGTCGACGACGGCGGCGAGGATTGTCCTGCTGGCGACGGCTTCCGCCCAGGGCCCTTTACAGTAATCCACGGACGTGCTACTTTATATTGTACATCATTTTCCTGGTTTTTTTGTTTCTTTTCTCCGCTCCCTTCGTGTTCGTTTCTCGACCTAGCCAGGCTGCTCTTTCTTTCGAGAAGGTAGATGTCGGTAGTGTTCTGTTTCTTTCGCATATCTGTCTGTCTGACCATCTGTGTGTTGTTGTTCTTGGTTATGGTTATCATTATATGGTAATGAATCCGCTATATTGTCCCTTTGCGTCTTTCCCACCCCCCGTTGGTTTAATCGTCCTTCCCCTCGCGCTGCCCACCTTGTTCCGTCGTTCCCAATTTCATTTTTGATATCCAAGTAACTTACTGTAGCCCCATCAATTTTTTAGTCAATGAATACCGCTCGATAGCACAACGTTAACACATCGCATCTTTTCTCTCTCGTTCAGCCGACCGCCATTATGAAATGCGCTCGATCTCTTTACATCATACATGCATACTGGTACATCAGCCCTATATATCTTCGGTCCCGCAAGGAAAGGAAGAGAAAAAAAAAACAGAAAAATCTTTTCGACATTTGATCTTCACACATGTTCCGTTGATATTCTGTTTTCCTTGTTTGCTCGCCGATCGTGTGTAGTCTCTCTCTCACACTCGAATTCTTCGCTGTTGTTGTTGTTGTTGTTTTGATGGATTGATCAGAATCCGTGCGATCGTAAGCAGTATACACCAAATGGGTTGGGCTGAATTTTTTTTTCTCTTTTGGGTGCGCACACCGTTGCCTTGAGCTTGAGAAAATCTATGCCTTTGGGCCGTCCCCCGGGGTGTAGCGGTAAACGGTATTTCAACTGCGTTATCTCCTTCTTACGCCCGTTCCCTTATCATCGTGTTCTCTAGGGAAAAGTTTGATCACGGCTTGAGTCTGCTCTCTGTTCTATCTGGAAGGGATTTTTTTGGAAATGGAACGGACAGGAGAGAGGAAGTTCTCGAAGGACTCAAAGGAATGCTTTCCGGTTTTTTATTTTATTTTATTTTTCCCCGGGGGGGGGGGGGCGAACGCAAACGAAACGACCGCCCGGGATGCGTCACAGAGAAACGCCGGTGCTGCGCTCGAACAGTCCGCGCAAAGCTATGTAGATTGTTCAGATGCTCCGACGCGAGAGGGAGAAATCTGAATCAAAATTCGGCGGGTGTATGTTGTGTTTGGGAGAAGGACAAACAATTTTATTCATACATGCCTTTTCAAAAATACATTGGCGAGTGTATACACCACCTGAGTTGCTGAATTCGCTGATTGGGCTCGAACGGGGCAACAGGAGCCGTGAGAAGAGGGGTAAAAATGGTAGATGTGAGCTGTCCGAGCACCGGACAGATTGTGGCAACTCACTGCTGCGTGCGTGCGACCGATTGTTCTTCTTTTCCCTTTCGGACTCGGACTTGGGGACCTGATTTCAGCAGTGAGCTGTGCGGCGACATAGCTAGGCATGTGGGGCTTCGAAGTCGAATCTTGTTTTAAGCTGAGGTGGTGGTGGTCACGTTGGGTCAGAAATGCAGGTATCAGCTTCAACGTGATCATGGGAGACGACTCACGCAGCACAACATGGGACTCACGGTTGGAGCTTGGAGGACGTGATACGGATTATTTGCTATAGTTTTCAGGAGGACATGTTGAGAAGGTGAGGCGAACCCCCCGCCTCCCCCTCCCCACCCACTCCGCTCACCTTCTCCTGGCATACCGGAAACACGAGGCTTGTAGGGGAGTGACGAAATGGAAATCAAAGTCCGAACCGTCGCCTTTCAGGCTTCCTTTCTTGACAACACTTCCGTATCGATGAGTGAGACGGTGGCTTGAAGGTCTACTCAAGGTTCAAGAGCTTTCCAGCGTTCACGAAATGAGAGCTGCTGCGCAGTTCGTTTGCGGTTCTCTCTTATTCAGATATGACAGGGCTTTCACAGGCTTTTGGCTTGGCCTTTCTGCACGACGCACGTATCTCGATTGGCGGCAGAGAAATGTGGATGAACGAGAATGACCTAGACCGCTGTCATGGTCGAGGGAGTCTCGCCATGAGACGGAGGTCCAGCGGACGGGGTTCGAGTGTGGCGCTTGTTCTTATTGTCCTGTCCTCTGCGGTCTGACCCCAACGTTCGGATGCACGGGAAAATTTTCACTTATCCTGGCTTTGCGTGCCGGCTCTGCGTGGAGAGATACGATACGCAGCTTGCTTCGCGACATCGATAGACTTTTGAAGGGTATTGTGTCGCGCGCTGTGGGAGAACGCTATATCCTTATAAGTAGCGGAACAGAAACACGAGGCTACGAAGTCAAAGGGTGTGTTTGGATGGGAACGTTGGCGGTATGTGAAGGGAAGCAAAAGGAAGAATCACCTGAGAGCACTTCGACGATCTTCTTTGCATGACAAGAGAGAGGACACGCATGGGAAAGAATGGCTTCCGGTGCGTCGTCTGGATGACAAGAAGGTTAACCGTGCGAATGCTGGTTTTCTACTCACAGTATTTCAGTCCTGCGCTGACTTCTCTTGGTCACGTCCGTCACGGTAAATGACGGAAGGAGCCCCGAAGCTGCTGAGAAGGTTGAATACAGATATGGTGAATAGAAAAGGAAGTTGAAAGGAGACAGCTTCGTCCACCAATGGCGTGCGTTACAATGAAAGAACGACCTGCGATCACGGAATTTGCTCCATGGGTTGATGGAAGGCGTGTTCGGTGGAAGGTGTGTAAGACATTGAAACACTGACAAACATTTGAGCTTGTCCTCTTGGCCAATGACATACGGCAGTGACCTTGTGAGCTGTACAAATCGTATCCGCCTTTGCGCCGACCTATTATGTCTGTATTGCGTCGCTGAGTTTCATTTAGTCTGCCAATAATGACGCCAGACGACTGACCCATCTTGCGAACCTTTCTCCCTTTGAGCCGACGAGTTGTGCCGTGGCAACAGGACCCTCATTTACAGGAAGCAGCAGCACGAACTAAATTTCGTGCTTGCCGGGCCACGCCTATGACACGTTTGCAGAGAAGGGAGAAGTGTCACGCTGATAGCGAGAGCGCCTGAGAAGGTGGTATGTTTTGATGTTGGAAGAAGATGCGGAAAAGAGGTTGATGAGTTGCGACTTGTGTAATGTCCGAGCGAGTGACCCAGTCACGGCCCAGACCGTAAATTCTACCATCTAGCACGACCAGATATCAGCCGCCATAGAACAAGGGCAATGTGCTGGAGGCATACCCTTTTGGTACGCGGTCGGCACACGGGCATGCTACCTTGGGGGATGTTCCCACAAGAAATGATTCAGTCGCTGGTCTGTGGAGAGGATCAATGAGCAGTAATTCCGTCCAACACAGGAACAGAGAGATCACCAAATTCCTGCTTACAAAGTATCGTAAGCTCGATGAGTGAGCTCTTTACTCTGATGGTGGCATTGATGGTGGCACTCGTGCACTCTCAAGATCTCGTTCAGCCGTAATCCAGACCCAGATCAAACCCGGCAATAAACTTATGAAGAAGCGGAGGAAATGATAATAATGTGATAAAAGGTCAAGCTGCCAACTCACCTGAGTACGTCGACCAGGCTGGGCGAACAGCCACACATGGGAGACAGCTTCAATAGTGTGGCGGCATTCCATTAGACCGAGTATACCCAGATAGACAGCTGGCCACGCCGCACGGCATTCATCCCGTTTCCCGAATGCACCCTTTGCAAGGGCAAGTTCTTACCACCCACAACGACGAGCAAAGCTGGGTCACAGGACATTAATTCCCATTGAGAGCCGGGACGGCAGGCTTTCCTCCCACGGCTGGAACAAGTCCCGAAGATGTTTGCGGTTCATACTCCGGTGAAGCTTATCAGTTCCACCCAGGTTGCGAGTTCGTTAGAGCTTACCGTTTTCGGCCCTCCCTATGTGTGTGAACTGGTTGCTACCCAGAATGACGCTCACGCCTCTGGAGTTCCATGGAACGGCAGCCTTGAGGCCTGCGTGCGATGATCCCATGTGCTTGCATCTTCCGAGGCGAAGGCGCTCGTGCCGCCAAATGAACAAAACCTGACATGCACATATTCATTCGAATGAACCGACAAAGTGAGTTTAGGGGAAGAGTTCAAGGCACAATTTGTGTGCCAGTGGGCGGACTTACATCATGCATCAATGCATCATGGCTGATAGCAATTCGACGGGCTGGAAGAGCCTGGAGAGAAGCGAAATTGAAATTTGGAGGGTGTGAGAGAAACCCAAATATGGTGAACTAGGTTCGAAGGTTCGTAAGCACCTTGCGAGTCGGTAAACCTTGCAAAACCCAATAGGAACGGGAACCTCAGTTGTTGGTGGAACGCACACAAGTTGCCATTGCATGGTGATGAAAGCGCAGGTCCGAACTGCTCTGCCTTGGGAGCCTCGATCAGGGGTAGAATTCCACTATGGGCGATCAGACATCGCTGACATGTCGAGCATGTCAAAGGTGCGGCAAAATACTGGTCAGGAGGTAGAACACGATAAGCTGAAGTCGATCGAACAGTCGGAGCCGAGAGCCAGAACATTTCGGAAGAAACGCCCATTTGACAAAGGACTACGCCAAGTATAATGTTGATGAGAGTTCGTACGTTTGGAAGATCATCGTGCGGTAGTATGTCGAAGCATTGCGCTCGACGAAGGAGGATTCCGGTGGTCCGCCTTTTTTGACGAGACAGTGGCTTGTAGATGACGGGTAGAGGAATTCTGCCAATACTGAAAGGTGTCGGCGGTGACGTTGGAGAAAACACACTCCACCGATAATATTCACTGCGATCTAACAACGAATCAGCACGGGAACTAATGTAATAAAACGCGTACTTTGTGCTAGGAATTTTTTCACGTTCGATTGCTCTTGCGATGTAGTCAGCTGAGCTAATTTTGATCAGTGAAATACAACCCATGAATTACATAGTTTACCGCAAGATGAACCACCGTGATGGAGAAAATCGACGAGGACGAATGTAACAGGTCCCGGGTGCGGAAAGTATGATCTGACAGTTTCCACGCCCGCCGCGCCTATTATCAAAGGCAGCGATAAAACATGGACAAATCCCCCCAGGTGATCACTCCGATGTCAACTGGTGACTGTGGCTATTGAAACGAGATGAGAACGGGAGATGTCAAACACACCAGCGGCGTGGATCAGGCGTCCCAAGAGCAAAATGAAAGGAATGATGGCCCGGTGCAATATGCTGTATTGTGTGTCTGATCATAGCGAGCTTGGCTGCTGGTGCATGATGTTGCAAGGAGTGATCTTGAGATAACGCGGAAAGTGACTACACCTCTAACCGGACTCACTTGGATTTGTGCTGTGGCGTCCTCATTCCCAAATGATCGAACACCCGCTGAGATGATTGGGCCTACACGTTTCTGGAACCAATGTAAAGCAGAAAGGCGGGCGGGCAAGTGTTACTGACAAACACGAGCATAACGCCGTCAATGCCGCCGACACCAAGCCCCTATCAGATCTCCGGAGGTTGAGGCCATGAATCTGTACGAGCGAACTTGAGCATGTAGCGCTGGCAATCCACATGCGTGTGTCAGTGACGCCTGGCTCTGAATGTTGACGCACAGCCATATCGCCCAACCAAAAGGAAGAAGACAAGCGATAGGTAACTCGGCGCAACATGTTTTGACGGCGTGCCAGACATGCCATCGGCTCCAATCATACCGAGACCTGCCGGGAGTGAGTATAGCGGTGCTTTCGTCATAAGATTCACAAGAAGCTGCAAACGCACCAGGGCCAGACGTAACTGGCTCAGCTGTCGTGTTGCCTCAGTCTGACATGTCTGACAGTTCGGTCCCTCAGGGCTGAGAGATCTCCTCTGCCAAATGGAGAGGGTACGGTGGTAGACCTGATGATTATCGATCGTGGACCTGCGTATGAATGAAACGGCGGTGCCTGCGCATCTGACGAACGGATAACCCTGAACACGTCAGTTGTGATTGTTATATCTGGCTTGTGATCACAACCACTCAACGGATCTAACTGGTCTGCGAGGAACACTTGAATGCGTTCTTCACGGAACGAGTGCAGCTGTACGTATAACGAGGTAAATGTCGCGCAGTGAATGGGACAACAATGTGCTTACCGAGTCATGCAGGTGAGGACCAACTGTGTTTCGAAAGAGCCCTTTCGAATGAGTGACACAAGCGCGCTAAGCGTACCTGGTTTCTATAAACCGTACACCTTAAGCAGTCACCTTGCGTGCGTGCCCCGCGCTCCAAGCTTCAAGATGTAGAGTACAGATAGCCTCCCGACAGAATTCTCCATAGCAGTCTAAGCGAAGGATTGCACGCACATGTTCAGATCCATGGGGGTGCTACTTGTCTACAACAAGTCGATTATTCCACTGTGACCTATGATAGCAGTAAATTTGCACAACGATACCCAGCAGATGCGGCATTCTTGACTTGGTCAGCAATTATAATCAAGTCCGGTGAGAGATCGCAGACGTACCGGTACACGTATAGCAAAATGCGTCTTAGTAACGCCGTAACAAGGATGATGATGCCTTCAGTTGAAGCAGTCATCGGAACATAGGGTGCATACGTACTGGTTTCTTCAGTGTGGTGTACGACTGCGCCGCGTACATCACACCTAACACGAACAGCCATTCACTCATGCATCCACCTCGATTCGTTGACCCTCACCGTAGCTGCATGTACGCACAGGAGAGGGTGTGAACGTACCTAGCAAAACATTCAGCATTTTCATCCCTACACCTACCTCTTCCGCCTTGCGCCCCCCCCCCCCCCCAAGCTTCATCACATCCCGCAGTTAACAAAGCCGCATCTGAGGCGGCTTTGAGCAGATGAGTGCTGCACCACTATCACTGCGAGAAGTGGCTCAGGACCTCAGGACATCAACATCACAAGGTATAGTGATTGCAAGGAGCTCAGCTCAGAGGTCCGAGCTTGAGTGAATCCTGAACACGGAGTGAGAGCACTTAGCGATGTAGCCCGCCACGTCTCCGTTTCCTTCAGGTTCATTCGCGCGACCATTCCATACAGATCGACTCTTCATATCTCGGCCTCGGAATTAGTGCTCATCAAAGAGCGCGTTTCTTCAGCAATGTTGTCGAGATGAGAGTCAGAATCAAGGAGGGACGAAAGTCGACATGCAGCCTCCTTGAAGATTGATGATAAGTAAGGCCAGCAGTCTCGCAGTCGCACCGAGTTAATCCTAGAATGTTTCGGGCATAACCCGAGCCGCGTAACATGGTCACATCCGCGCTATGTCACGTTTCACGTGAGCTCCCCGTCGTGACAGCTCCCGCCAGCAGGAGGCCGTGTCGCTCAACACTGTCAACACCTCTCTTGCTGACGTCCACCTTGTCGCGCGTACTCAGCTTCTCTGCACAACTTAGTTGACGCCATTAAAGACAGACGCAACGGTATAGCGACCCTTTGTGTAACGAACTATGGCCTCATTTACCATTCTCGATCGCCTTAAACCACCGCGTTCTGAAGCTGTCGCACGTGTACGCACAAATGGGGTGGGACTATTCGTCGTCCTTATCGCAACAAATCTGCTGCCTCTTCCTGGGCCGTATGAGGCTATACGGCTTGTGTGGCAGAGTTATAACTATAGGTTCAAAGGGAGGGAAGCGGTGACGGTGTGGTGGGTGCTGTGTCTTGCTGGTGAGTGTCCTACACCATTCACTCATTGTGAGCATAACTCATAATCGCGTATCCAACGTCCTTGTCTGCTGTGCAATCCACTCGGCATATCGACATCACGGCGTCACCGGAATAGAAATCGTCGTCCTCGCAACTCTCACTTTCAATGTACTGCAAGCAACCTACGCGCTGCGTTTTCCGCCACCAGCCCTACCACAGCCTACGCCATCTACGCCGAGACCCAAACCGATGGGCGGGGCAGTAAAGTCACCCGATGGCTCTGCAGGATTGAATCAGTCACAACGTAAACTGATTGCAAGTACTCCCACTGTACGTGCACGCACAACTGAGAAATTTTGAAGTCCTGACACATGTTTTCTATTTCTCTCCTCGCATTTTTTGGATACCATTGGCCCATCTCCACGACTGTGCGTTGTAATAATAGTCAGCACCACAACCCCAAAAATCATTTTCTTCAAGCTTCTACGCATCTTCTCCAGCGTCGTCCCCCTCACGGATGCTCAACTACTCAACGGTATCGGGTGCTGGTGGTGCAGATACCTCTTTTGGGTCGTCCTTTGCATCTTCATTGCCGGGCTCACCATCACCAATGGGTGGTGCATTGAATACAAGCTTGCTTGGCATGAGCATGAATGGATCTTCTTCCTTAGCTTCCTACAGGGGAAAACATCGCAGTGGCGCTGGACGTGAGTGTGGTTGTTACTTTCGTGTCTGCGTTTCGCTGCTCAAGACACTATCTGTCACGAACACTAACGAAGAATCTATGGTATTTGCAGGTGCTGTCGATGGAGACATTTTGCAGAGGTTGACACGGAGCACAATGGACGACGACGACTAGCGTAGGCTGCATGTAATGAACTCTGAAGCTTAGCTATCACGACCTACGATTGACCTGCGCGCAGCTGGAGGAGACTTTATAAGTTTGAACTGCTGTTGAATGTTGATGCTAAGCGTCCGGCCGCAGTCCGCGAGGGTCAATGTGGTTGATGTCATCGATAGGAGACACTGCCACTTGAACTGTTCAGCGACTGACCAGGTCGACCTCCAACCTCCCACTTGTCCTTTGCTGCTACTTACACTCATCTAACCAAGACACAACGACACAACAGAAATGCCAGGCCTTGTGTCACTACCCGTGGAAGTTATCATTGACAACTTACTCCCTTTTCTGCCAGTCGCAGCCATCGCAAATCTCTCCGCAGTGTCCAAGCTGTTCTATCTAATCGCTTCGGACGAAACGTTTTGGAAACGCAGGCTATTGATTGACTACAACTTCTCCGGAAACGACACTGCCAGGACGACTGGATGGAAATTTATATACAGGAGATTGGCGAAACCGAAGGTCTATGTCTGGGGGTAAGTACAGCATATCATGGTCCTACGACTGCTGCTCATTCGTTTACAGAGAGAATTCCAGACGAAGGCTTGGTCTGGGTCCTCGCGAACTACCCCAGACGTCCGTATATGAAGGGACACCATACCCTATCGAATTGCGTCTTCCACCCGGAGTGAAAGTCGTCAGCTTGGTTGCTGGAGGAATGTGGGTACTCTCGGATTTCCATTACTTTGCTCACATTGTCTCCCAAGGTGTTTTCATGCGTTAGACTCTCAGGGGCATATATGGGTCTGGGGTATTCGCCATCTGACATATGGCCATCGAACAGGCAATTGATGTGGTATTACAACAGGTACACTGGACGGGACCAACTTTGGTCTTCATTCAGACGGCTTCTCCGACCCTCACAAGCCAGCAGCACCGGCAACCCGTCTAGAGCTCCCGTTCTCTATCCGTAGCATCAGGTACATCTTTCTGACTGTCCTTTAACAGTCAATCGCTAACGTCTTCGCCAGCTGCGGACGCTTGCATGCTGCTGCCCTTACGACCTCCTCCCAGGTCGTCAATTTTGTATCGTGGGGCCGTCCCTTCTTGTTGAACTCACGATATTTTACGTCGTCCCTTTCATCTCTTTCGACTTCAACTCATTCTGCTTCGACTTCCGCTCATCCCAGCGAGACCCATGGCGCGCCCGCCGCTCCCATTCAAGTTGAATGCGGTTGGAATTTCACCGCCGTTCTCACATCCTCTGGAGCTGTCTTTGTGTTCTGGCCTAGACCTAACGGAACTGATCGTCTCGGGCGGCAGGTATACAGAATGAACGAGGAGTTCGACGACCAAGAGGTCGGTTATGCCCGATTAGAGGGATCTGGCAAGAAAGCGGAGGACCCACCGAGAGTGAGATGCCATGTCTGGAGCGTCGACGCCGAACCTTCCAATGATTCATACCGCAACGACGCAGGTCAAGAAGTTCTTGAGCAGGGACAAATTATGGTCAAGCTGCCCGATTTGGAGGAATACGACCTTCCAAGTCTTTCCCGGCCTGCCAGTGAACGGGGTAAAGATGAGCACACAAAGATTGTGAAGATTGCGGGTTTAGATAATGCCCTTGTTGGGCTGACGAACAAAGGACATGTTGTGAGGTTCAAGGGATTGGAGGGTCAAGAAACCGCGCAGAGACAGGGAAATAAGTGGGAGTATGTAAGTCGTCAGGATCTTGGATGTTGCCTCCTTCACTCACTTGACGTCTGGCGCTGTTGAATGTTTAGTTACCCTACTTCAGCGAAGTAGAGAAGGTACAGGAAGACCTGGTATGGACGGACCCAAAGAATGGGTTACAGGTACCGAATGACATGACGATATCTCATGTAAGGCCTGGTTTCGCCTAATATATATATATGTATACCCAGCACTCCCTAAAGAACGCCTTTGTTGCAGATCTCGGGCCATTTCAAGACATTCACAGCCTACTCTCCTAACCCCGGCATTGTCCTCATGGGCAACATCGACGACGATCCATCATTCACTCATCCCACCATTACCAACTCATCTATCCTCCCTCCCCAACCTCTGAAACCAACTATACTTCCTACACTCCAGGCACCGCACAACTGCGTCATCTCTGTCGTTCTTGGGGATTACCATTTCGGTGCTCTTACTACAACGGGCAAACTTCTTACATGGGGTGCTTTCTCTAAGGGCGCTTTAGGACTGGGTGACCCGAATGACATCCAGGTAGGTGCGCCTGGTGGATTCACCACACAGCAGGAGAAAGACCGTTCGATCCGTGAGACAAGAGCTAGGAGGGGTGGCATGATTCCCAAAGAGACGAGTGTCCCAGGTGAGGTGAGATTCACTTGGGAGGAAGAGAAAATGGGACGAAAAGGGAAGGAGAGGTACTGCTTCGCCGCTGCCGCCGCGGGATGGCATATGGGTGCGCTTGTCATTGATCTTGAGGTATGAAGTTGTTTGGGATATATGAACATGCGCGACATTGCTGACATGCAGAAATAGCCTGGCGCGGATGAACCGGCGAGTCCGCCTGCTTTGAGAGAAGAGGCTGGTAAAACTGAGCCTCAGCACCAAGAATACCCGGAGGCAAACATGCCTGGGGCGTTTCCTACTCGAGGCCTCCCTGCGATGCCGACGATGGGGCGTGGGATGACACCCTTTAGGATTGGGTTTGCTGGACGCGGGGCATATCATCGTCCGCCGGGCAGGTCTGGTGCTCCGGACGAAGCGTGAGATGTGTTGTCGGTTTCTGGTATGACTGGTGATAAAGAGTCCAGCATGCCTTTCGAAGTTTTACGACCTAGTATCGTAGCATAGTCTTATAACGAAATCAAGCAGCTGGCAACGATGCGAAGCTTACGCGGATTCGTATATTTGCTTGCAAACTAGAGCTGGATATTCGGCTGTACATGTAGATGACAAATTCGTACAAAAAGCCGGGCCTGGCCGGGAATTGAACCCGGGACCTCCTCCAAATTGACCAATGAAAAGCCCTAAGAAGGAATCATACTACTAGACCACCAGGCCGTGATTATTGATATTATAATAATTATACTAGTTTGATCAATCAATCTTCCTGCCCAATACAGGCTTGCACTGCTCATTTAGAGGTGCTCATCTGCACCTCGCAAGGTGCCTCCAACATCATGGCGACGACTATGCAAGCGGACGTATTGGATCAGATATTTGCAGGGCTGAAGAGTAGGAACCAGGACACGAGAACTGCCAGCGCAATCGAGTTGCAGCGTTATGTGCGTATTCCGGCCGTTGCACTTAGTCTATGCATTGACTTGTGAATTGCGACACCCATGTAGGTCTTAAATACAGTCCCTGAGATGGCATCCGACGCTGCGGCGAAGCAGTGGGACGAAAATATCAACAGGAGGCTGTTCGATCTTGTGCACAGTCAGGCGAACCACGAGAAGATGGGTGGCATATTGGCCATTGGTGAGTGTGTGCCTTGACTGTGGCGTTCCAAGCTATTCGCTGACTGTCGGATGACTCTTGACGTGCCCTGCATTGCTGATGGATACGCGCAGATTACCTTTTGAAAGCCGACGGGGAAGGCAATATAGAATCGAAGCGCAACCTATTCCGATTCTTCAACTATGTCAAAGCTCTACTTCCTAATCCCGACATTAACATCATGCTATCTGCATCCCACACTCTAGGACAGATTTCGAAAATTGGCGGCGCAGCTTTTGGCGAACGTTTCATGGACTTTGAAGTCGGAGCAGCGATCGAGCTGCTACAGCCCTCCTCCTCCACTTCCTCATCGACCTTCTCGTCCTCATCATCTTCGTCGTCTTCAGACACGTCTCGATATGCCGGAGTGCTGATTCTGAAGCAGCTCGCGAAGAACAGTCCAATATACTTCCACCCTCACATCGGGCTCGTGTTTGAGAAGATACTGGTGCCTATCAGAGATCCGCGCGTCCTTGTCAGAGAAGGTGCTGCTGAACTGCTCGCGGCTTGTTTAGGAATAGTTGCGCAGAGGGAGAGACAGCCAAGGAGTAATCCTTACTTGATGAAGATACTACAGGACGCGCAGAACGGACTCAAAATGAACCAGCCGGAGATCATACATGGAAGCCTGCTGACCTACCGTGAATTGCTTCTCCACGGTGGTATGGTACGCATTACTCCCGCCTTACCTGTGGAAGAGCCGTCGGAATGATATACTGTTTACTTTGCGTAGTTTATGAGGGATACTTTCCTCGATACCGCTGAGCAGATTCTCACCTTCAAGATGCATCGAGATCCTCATGTGCGAAAGATGGTCATCACCCTAATCCCGACGCTCGCCGCGTATGACACACAAACTTTCGCGGAGCACCACTTGCACAAAGCCATGGCCCATCTTCTGAGTATGTTGGAAAAGCCGGCTGAGCGCAGTTTTGGTGAGCATTTCTTGCGCACGCTGATCGCTGCTAACATTTTATTCGGTGTATGCTTTGGTCCCGCAGCTTTCATTGCCATCGGCCATGTCGCTAGCGCAGTCGGAAGTGAGATGAAACCGTTCTTGGACACTATTATGTCACAAATCAAGCAAGGACTGCAAATGCACGGGTGCGTCAATCCCAGGGCAGCTGACATGCTTCCTGCATAATGTTTCCTGTACTGAAAGTGCCCTCTCGTCTTCTAGGAAGAAGAATGCCCCTTCCGAGGAGCCAATGTTTCAATGCATCGGCATGCTTGCGTCTGCAGTAGGGCCGAATTTGACAAAGCTGCTGCATGACCAGCTGAAGTTGATGTTCGACTGCGAGTTGAGTGAACCCTTGCACCAAGCTCTTGTGGCCATTGCACAGTACATACCGCCTCTTCTGAGGACTATCCAAGGTATGTGCTGCTACTCTAATCGTTAAGTGAACTCAAGCTGACATGCCGTATGGTACACAGAGCGCCTCTTAGACATGCTGTCGATGATTTTGAGCGGCACGAGCTATAAGCCACTCGGAGCTCCGCCAACCAGTTTGCTCAGAAATGAATCATCTGGTACAGCGATTACTATGGCTAGGGATCATAGTACGACAGAAGTAAGTCAATCTCTACAGGAAACAGGATGAGCGTGACTAATTAGGCAAGCTACATGTTTCCCAGGGTGCAGCAGTGACGCATCGGCCGGAAACTATTACCCTGGCTCTGACTATCATGGGCACATTCGATTTTAGCGGTATTGATCGCTCACAACACTCTGCGCTACCATACTCATGTAGGTTCGCCCATAGGTCACGTTCTGAACGAATTTGTCAGGGACAATGCCTTGCCTTACCTCGAGGATGACAACCCTGCTATTCGGCGTGCTGCTGCGCTTACTTGCTGTCATTTGTTCATCAAGGATCCGATATGCTATCAAGCAAGCAATCATTCCATCGAGATTGTTGGCGATGTCATCGACAAACTGCTCACTGTGGGTATCGCTGATCCAGGTATGTGTGGTCAACAAGACACTGCGCTCCTCAGGTCAAACCTTTTTTGTTTTAGACTCGAGCATCCGGAACGCGGTTCTCTCGTCTCTGCATGAACGTTTCGACAAGCACCTTGCACAGGCTGAGAACGTTCGCTCGCTCTTCATCGCGCTCAACGACGAAGTCTTTGATAATCGACTCGCTGCTGTGGCTCTTATTGGCCGACTCTCTGGACACAACCCTGCCTATGTTATGCCTAATCTGAGAAAGACCCTGATCCAGCTGTTGACGGAGCTGGAATACAGCAGTGTCATGTATGCCTTTCGTCTCTCTAGCCCTTGTTGAATGCCTTTGACGGACTGCATAGGCGCAACCGTGAAGAATGCACCCGACTCCTGACGCGGCTTGTCAGCGCAACCCAGCGCCTCATAAAGCCTTATGCTATCCCGATTCTTCGCGTACTTTTGCCAAAAGCGTCGGACAGCAACGCGACTGTCGCAGCTAACGTCATAATGTGTCTAGGCGAACTTGCGTCTGTCGGTGGCGAAGATGTTCTACCTCATGTGCCGGACCTCATGGATGTGATCATCGCGCGACTGTCTGATCCAGCTGTCGTGAAACGAGACGCTGCTCTGCATACGCTTGGACAAGTCTGTTCCAGCACAGGATATGTTATTACCCCGCTTTTGGATCACCCTCAGCTCCTCCCAGTTCTCAGTCGTATCCTACGGACAGAGAATAACCAGGGTGTTCGGCGAGAAGTCATTAAAGTGCTTGGTATATTGGGTGCTCTAGATCCATATCGGCGAAAGGTAAGCCGCAACACTGTGCTCCTGCCGGAATACTCTGAGGCCAATTGGTCTAACTACTTGTTTTCTGTTGCAAACCGATAGAGCAAACCCGAAGAAGAGGCTGCCACCGAGCTGGAAAACTCTGCTCTAGTGAACAATGTCGCAGCGAAAACTCTTTCTGGGCCAGGCTCGTCACCAGACGATTACTACCAAACAGTTGCTATCAATGCTTTACTCAGTATCTTGCGCGATCAATCGCAGACAGGCCAGCATCATAAAGTTATCGAAGCAATCATGTCGATTTTCAAAACACAGGGATTGAAGTGTGTGGCTTTTTTGCCGCAGGTAAGTCTTTTTCCACGTACAATACAGCATGTAGCTGATATGTGATATCGAAGATTATTCCGGCTTTTACGGAAGTAGCTCGGACCTCAGCTGCTCGGATACAAGTATTCCACCTTGAACAACTCGCTATCCTCGTTGGCATTGTGAAACAACATATCCGAAACCACATGAACGATTTATTCACACTGATTACCGATCTTTGGGATAACATCTCGCTCCAGCTGCCCCTGGTCTCACTTGTGGAATCGCTCGGTAAGGCTCTCGATGCAGAATTCAAGCCATTCCTTCCCACTATCTTGCCTTTGCTGCTGAAGGTGTTCGATGGCGAACTGAACGAGAAGACCGCGAACACGCAGATGAAGATCTTCGACGCGTTCCTGACTTTTGGCGCCAACATAGAGGAGTACCTCCAACTCGTCATTCCCATTATCGTCAAAACGTACGAGAGACCTGACGCCACGATTGCCCTCCGGAGGAGTGCTGTTCAGACTGTTGAGGGTCTGACCAGAAGAGTAAACTTTTCTGACCACGCTTCGCGAATCATCCTCTCTTTGGCTCGTGTTCTGAACAGCCAGTCCCATGAGCTGAAAATAGCTGTCATGGATACGCTATCCGCGCTAGTAATGCAACTTGGCTCAGATTTCGCAGTGTTCATCCCAACCATCGAGAAAGTAAGGGTTATAACCTGATTAGGACCATCAAATCTAACATATGTTTTTCTAGGCCTTGCGCAAAAATCGTGTTTCTCATCTCAAGTACGACAACCTTATCGTAAAGCTACTCAACGGAGAGCGACTACCTCAGGATTCGACAGCATTAGATATTCCGTTAGTTGCATTGACGAGCTCAGAAGCTACTTGTGCTGATTTTTGCGAAAGGTCGACGGAGGGAGCAAAAATCACTGAATACTCTGCTCCCGCTGAAGCAACGAAGATGGTGGTCAATCAGCAGCATCTGAAACAAGCCTGGGACGTATCTCAAGTCGCGACTCGGGAAGACTGGGACGAATGGATGCAGCGACTCTCAGTGGAATTCATGAAGGAATCTCCTTCCCACGCACTTCGTGCCTGCATGAGTCTAGTCGATGTCCACAATCCTATTGCGCGGGAGCTTTTCAATGCCGCCTTTCTCTCCTGTTGGTCTGAATTGTATGATCAGTATCAGGTTCGTGAGGAACCCCCGGCTTCCCAGTATCATTGCTTATCTAGCTCTTTCAGGAAGATCTTGTTCGCTCTATCGAGTACGCCATATCGTCTCCTATCGCACCTTCTGACCTAGTCCATCGGCTGCTGAACTTGGCCGAGTTCATGGAGCATGAGGAGAAGACTCTTCCTATTGAGAACCGCACTCTCGGAGAGATTTCGCAGAAGTTCCACGCATACGCCAAAGCACTACACTACAAGGAACTAGAGTTCTTCACTGAGACATCACCTACAATTATCGAAGCGTTGATTGGTATCAACTCTAAATTACAACAACATGACGCTGCCTGGGGGACTCTTTTGATCGCCCGCGAACAGTACGATGTGAGCAAGCATGAGGAGTGGTACGAACGCCTTGGACGGTGGCAGGAAGCGCTGGCGACGTACGATAGGAGGGCACTTGAAGACCCTGATGCATCGGATATCGTGTTGGGCCGGATGAAATGTCTGCATGCTCTTGGAGAATGGGACCAACTCGCACAACAAGTCGACGAACACTGGGCAAACGTTGGTCACGATGATCGAAGGGAGATGGCGCCCTTGGCAGCAGCAGCAGCGTGGTCTCTCAACGACTGGGATTCCATGGACGACTACATCCTCGCCATGAGAGCCGACTCTGCCGACAAGCCATTTTATCGGGCTATCTTGTGCGTGCACCAGAATCAGTTCCCCAAAGCGCTCCTCCATATCGCCAGAGCGCGGGATATGCTTGATCCTGACCTTGCGTCGCTGGTGGGCGAGAGCTATGGGCGATCTTATAAGTACGTATCATTGTTATGTCAGTGCTCACACGTCTATTCTGAGCCTATTCTAGCACCATGGTTCGAGCGCAGATGCTTTCAGAACTAGAAGAGATCATTTTGTACAAGCAACATGCTGACCAGCCCGAACGCCGTCAGACAATGCGCAAGACTTGGATGAAACGGTAAAAAGAATGACCTCGTAGTGCAAAGTCTATTTGATTGATCGCACCTTTCTATCAGACTCCAAGCCTGCCAGCCTGACGTGGAGGTCTGGCAACGTATCTTGCAAGTTCGAGCACTTGTCTTACGCCCTGGAGATGACTCGGTCACCTGGATCAAGTTCGCAAACCTGTGCAGAAAATCGGAGAGGATGGTATTAGCTGAGAAAACTATCAATTCACTGATGGCCCCAAATCAGGTATGTTGCGTGCTTTCCCCTTCTACGTCTGCGCTCACCTATGCACAGCTACAATCCCAGTATCGTGACTTGCAGCAGGCTTCAAAGGCTCCACCGCATGTTGTCTACGCTCATCTGAAGTTCATGTGGTCAACTGGAGCTCAAGAAGACAGTCTCAAGTTCTTGGTAAAGTTCACGGAAAGTCTGTCGCGGGATGTACATCCTGAGTCAGGCGAAATAAATTCCTATACTGGAAGGCAGAAGTTCAAAGACTTGTCCAAGCTACTCGCTCGCTGCTGGTTCAAGCAAGGCCAATGGCAGGTAGAAATGTACGACGACTGGAGCCAGGTAGGTAAACCGTCGTTCTGTCAGACTGCTTTGCTTATCGCATAATCAGCGGCCGATCAAAGATATACTACATTCGTACTGGTTAGCCACCCATTATGACACCACCTGGTACAAAGCGTGGCATACATGGGCACTGGCTAACTTCGACGTTGTCGGTTATCTCGATACCCAGCCAGAAGGAAAAAACGAAATGCCAGGCAATGAGCTTGCCGTGCACATAGTTCAGGCTGTAAATGGTGAACAAATAGGCATCACTTCTGACATGACAAGACTGACTTCGCTGAACAGGTTTCTTTAAGTCGATTGCACTGCGAAATGTGAACGCTCTGCAGGACACCCTGCGGTTGCTGACCCTCTGGTTCAAGTACGGCGCGCATGATGATGTCAGCCACGCAATGGCGACAGGGTTTACCAATGTTGAAGTCGACACCTGGTTGGAGGTCATTCCGCAGATTATCGCTCGCATCCAAACGCCAAGTTCAAACATCCGACGGAATATCAATCACCTGCTGACCGACGTTGGCAAGCACCAGCCTCAAGCGCTCATTTATCCATTGACCGTTGCGGCTAAGTCAAGCAGCACACCGCGACGCAGTGCTGCACAAGCGATAATGGATCGTATGAGAGATCATAGCCCTGTTATTGTTGACCAGGTATTGTACTTTTACAGCCTCTAAATCCTCGTTGAGTGACACCTTCTAACACCTTTCCCAGGCACTTGTTGTCAGCCAAGAGCTCATACGAGTCGCTATCCTGTGGCATGAAATGTGGCATGAGGGGCTGGAAGAGGCATCTCGACTGTACTTCACTGATCACAATCCTGACGGCATGATTGCTCATTTAGAGCCATTGCATGAGTTGCTTGAGAAGGTCAGTAATTGATGCATCACAGTCACGGACAACCATCAACAATCATTATGTCTATAACAGGGTCCAAGAACAGCACGAGAGACGTCCTTCACGCAAGTCTTCGGTCGCGACCTTCACGAAGCACACGAAGCCTGCAAGAGATATCGCAGACATGGCGAGGCGAGAGATTTAGAGAGAGCTTGGGAAATTTACTACGGAGTGAGTGGGCTTACGCGTTGGATAAGAATTGAGCTAAGCCAAGCTGTACGCTGCAGGTGTTCAAGAAGATCGAGAAGCAGCTCCCGACGCTGAATATTCTCGACCTGCAATATGTTTCTCCCGAACTACTGAAAGCTCGCAATCTCGATCTTGCTGTTCCTGGTATGTTTCTGTCGCATGGTAGCCTGGCTAGGATTAATTGCTAGCTGTTCCCAGGCACTTACCAGAGTGGAAAGCCTGTTGTGACAATCACCAGTTTCGCCTCAAAATTGTCGGTAATCCCGTCAAAACAGCGTCCTCGGCGACTAGCTCTCAAGGGCAGCGATGGGAAAGACTACCAATTCCTCCTCAAAGGTAAGATGCGCCTCGTACCTTCCAAAAGCGTTGTTGACCTCGTATCCCATAGGGCACGAGGATCTTCGGCAAGATGAGCGAGTTATGCAGCTCTTTAGCCTGGTCAATAACCTTCTCTCCGTTGACATTCATTGCTTCAAGCGTCGCCTACATATTCTGCGGTTCCCAGTCATCCCCCTTGCCCCCCAGGCTGGTCTCCTTGGATGGGTCGAAGACAGTGACACGCTGCATGTACTGATCAAGGAGTACAGGGACTCGAGGAAAGTGCTACTGAATATAGAATATCGATTGATGCTACAGGTGGCTATTCTGCAGACGACTCGCCCGGTGTTCCACTAGTTGACGTATTATATCACAGATGGCACCCGATTATGAGTCTCTGATCTTGCTCCAGAAGATTGAAGTCTTTGAATATGCCCTTGAGAATACAACAGGACAGGACTTGTACCGCGTACTCTGGCTGAAATCTGCGAACTCGGAACACTGGCTTGAACGACGTGCGACTTACACCCGCTCGCTCGCTGCCAACAGCATGGTTGGGCACATCCTGGGACTGGGAGACCGACATCCGTCGAATTTAATGCTGCAAAAGAACACGGGCAAAGTTGTTCACATCGATTTCGGAGACTGTTTCGAGGTTGCCATGCTGCGAGAGAAGTTCCCTGAGAAGATTCCCTTCAGGCTGACAAGGATGCTGACGCATGCGATGGAGGTCAGCGGTATTGAGGGCAGCTTCAGGAACACTTGCGAAGTCAGCATGAAGGTACTGCGGGAAAACAAGGAGTCATTGATGGCTGTGCTCGAAGCGTTTGTGTACGACCCATTGATCAGCTGGAGGCTGATACAGACGGATGGGGATGGAAGGAGAGCCGAGTGTACGTGGTACGATAACTTTGGGGTTCCTGGACTAACATCTCATTTCAGTAATGAACCCAGATCGTACGTCTGATATGGCAGGCACAGCAGCTCACCCTGGTGGTTTCCAACGCAAAATGAAGGCTGACGAGAATGACATCTTTAATGGTAAGATTTTCTAAAATAGATTCCGCAATCATTTCTGATGCTGAAATTGTACACGCGTTTGGCAGAGGCTTCAGAGGTCCGCAACGAACGTGCCTTGGCTGTATACAGCCGCGTACAACACAAGCTCACAGGTATGCAGCCTCTGTCATTTGTCCTGTGCGCTGCCTCAACGTCTACTTTCCTCAGGACGCGACTTCAATCCAGATATAGTCCTTACCGTTCAGCAACAAGTCGACAAGTTGATTGTACAAGCGACATCTTTAGAAAATCTCTGCCAATGTTTCTCTGGATGGTACGTGCAAATTCACCGACAAGCAAGGTCCAACTTGCTGATTCTTTGGACAGGTGTGCGTTCTGGTAGATTATATATGCCCAATCAGCTTTCGAGCTCTGGAACGTTGTACAATAGTGCTATTTATTGCTTTATTTCATTGCGAGTGACATACATTGATGACGGGTCCTAATCCCACTTCTTGGCGTCTAACTAAGCGCACCAACTTGAAGTGCCAGTTCTCCTTAGGCTTCTCACATCCTTAGTCAATATATACAGTAGCGGCAAAAAGTCTTGCGACACCGCAAGCGCACAACTCTTTGCACTCCACTTGAGCTCAAAACTGTGTATTTTATTCCATCCTTTTTTGTACATTGAGTATTGTATGTATGGAATATGTCTACAATGAAAACACAATATTCTTTCTCGTATTCAAAACATTGTACACAATCTGCGCCGTCGCGGCGCTAGGCGCCCGTCACACGCACGACCACTATTTGGGTTGGTTTTGTTTTTTGATCCTCCCACTTCACCACTCTTGTGCTTTTTCCCATATCACCCACTCTCCCAACTCTAGACCACACATATGGTGCAGTGTACCCCTACTAAAAAGGCCCAAATTTGGACTCTGCATAACAAAGGTGCCAGTGTGGCTGACATTCACAAGAAAGTCCCCGTCCACCGGTCCACCATCTATTGCACCATCAAAACCTATCCCACAATCCCAATTTTTATGCAAACAAGCACAAGACAGGTTGTCCTCATGTTTTACAGGACCATAATCTCTGTCACGCCACTTTACTCCTGGCACAACAAGAGGCCTGCAACAATACGGACCTGCAGCACAAGGCATTCCCACAAGTGGCTGCCCAAATAATGTGTCACAACCTTGCAGAGATTGGGCTGGAGGGATATGTGCATTGAAGAAAGCTGTTTCTGTCTGTAGCCCATAAAAAGAAGCACAAGTGGTGGGCTGGACATGCGACCAGATGGGGGCAGAAAGAGTGGGGGTAATGGTGTTCTCAGATGAGTCCAAATTTTATCTATTTGGCTCAGATGGGAGGGAATACTTCCAAATAAGACTGGGCGAGGAGGTTTTGGACCGGAACGTGCAGGAGACAGTGAAGCACGGGGGTGGAGGTATCATGGTGTGGGGATGGATCACTTTGAAGGGAAAAGGAAGGCTACACCGCTTTGATGGGAGGATGGATGCAAAGCTTTACTGCTCCATCCTATCAGAGTCTCTTCTGAGCACCTTGACAGACCAGAATTTGACCTGGCGAGGGATTAATATGCAACAGGACAATTACCCAAAGCAAACATCAAAGCTTGCTACAGCTGGGTTCAAGGAGAACAAGATCACTGTATTGCCCTGGCCTCCAAATTCACCAGATATGAATATTTTGGAGAATGCATGGGACCATCTAGACTGCAAATTATGGCCTTGCAAGCAGCAACCATCGGATAAGGAGGAGCTGTGGGAGGCATTGCAGGAGGAGTGGGTGAATTTGGATGATGGGTATATCAAGGGATTGTATGAGTCTCTCCCCACTTGTGCAGCAGAGCTTATGTAGGCAAAGGGGTTCTATACTAGGTACCATTTTAACCAGAATTTTCTGACAAAGTTTTACATAGAATAGTGGAGATAATGCACAATAGTAGTAGTATGACACATGGGCGCTAAACACAGCTTTTGCGCGGATCATGCACTATTTTTTGCACACAACGCAGACCAAGTCATTTCTACCAGGAACATGATTTGTACATTGTATATAGTGTGTGAAAATTGAGAGTAGATAGAAATGCACAGAAATGAGCTCGCATGATGAGAAAATTATTGCACGCTTGTAGTGTTGAAGCACTTTTTGCTGTTACTGTATTTCTCTCGCTTCATGTATTAGAGATCTTGGTTTATACTTTTGTTTCATATCTCAGCATAATTGAACCTTTGACCTGAATATACTGGACATGGTGTGCTGTTCTCAATGGCATCTGCAATCCTCAAATTGTGAAGAATGTGAGTAGACTTTGAGCCACCCAACCTCTTACTAACAAGACATCTTCATGCTAGGCATTCTCCATGTGCCCACTGGAGGATTCTCAGTACAACCCCTCTCAAGCAAGCCTCACAAGCCATAACACACTGAAGCTCCTACAACATGTTTGCACAAATGAACCCAAACTGTGGAAAGAGCTTAATGTCAACAATCACGCTTCCTTAGAGACCCTTGGTGAGGAGCTAGACAATGACATCAATGCTGTAGCCCAGGACTCGGACAATATTGACACGAGCATTCCACTTGAATTGGTAACCTTACTTGATGACAATACAGACATTGATCATTTGTTCCAGATGGTCCCGTAGCTGAATGTTTAAGTGTGTGTATTGCTTTTGCATGGGTCCGGGGTTCAATCCCCTCACTAGCCATTATATTTACATTTGTGGTTTCACCCACTTCTGACAAAGCTCAGTCATTTGCGAAGAAATGGGCGAGAGAAATCTGCCCCTCGTCGTTTGCATTTCCTGTACTTAAATAAACTACAATAAGTACAGGAGTCATAGCTGATACAAAAGGATTGGAAAATATGAGTCACTTATAGTACAATAATTGAACACAACGATAATTGAGTCAGGTAATCAGAAGAACAAATAATCAGCCAAACCTGAATAAGCTAGTCATACAACACTACCCCCTTGTGAGAACTTTTGTCTCGAAAGATATCATGAAAAACAAACAGAAAAGAAATGAAAACAGAAAGACTTATCAAGCCTGATTGGGAGCTAACCAACATGCAATTCACACAGCCGCACGCCTAGCAATTCTTAATTGCTCTTGTTTGTCTCGTCCTTGCAGGTTGTTGCTGGCATGCCACAAAGCTCATTTGTTGTGCTGTCCAGGAAACTAATGGCAAAGGTGGTCTCCATTGTATAGGTGTGGATGGACATAGCCAGTTCTGGTTTGCAGCTGGTAAGTATTTTTCCCCGTGACTGCTCCAAAGAGGAAGGGGCCATCCCAGCAAGGATGTAACTTAGTGGGGGATTTGAACTTACGTTTTACCAGGTCACCAACCCCAATTGCCTCCTCCTTGTATGTCTCCTCTTGTCTCTCAGCCTCCTTCTGTAGGCGAGCAGATGCCTTGTTGTTGGCCTCGTCTCAATACTGACTAAGGTCTTGAAGATGCTTGAGTTGCTTGATCTGAGGGGCTTCAATCTCCTGATTGGTAGGAGGAGCACAAACAATGTAGTAGATGTGATCATTGGGCAAACATGGGTATCGTCCATATGTCATATAAAACAGGGACATTTGGAGCAATGGGTTATGATGGGCGTGATGTGCAAGAAGGACATCTGGTAAGCCCTCGTCCCATTGGTTGTGTGAACTTGAAGCACATACCCTGGCTAAAATTTTCACCAGTGTATCATTGAACTTCTGTATTGTTCTCCAATGATATCCAATCCGCCTTCCAACTCGCCGTCTTGATCTTTCCGTCTCATGCGTTCTGCAATCCGTTTGTATCCTATCCATTCCTCTTATCCATTTAGTTATCCATCTATGTGATGATCTACTTTTGTATGTTCCTCCCCCACACACACTCTGAGTACCCGCTCCGCTATGTCACTATTCCTCCTTCTATTTCATTACTATTTTAGTTATTTCCGCTTTTCAGAAAATTATATAAACTCATGTATATTTTCTATGAATTATCCACTCTACTCGTTATCACTTGTGTGTGCTTGCAATCCCCTGGCAAAACAATAGGTTATGAGCCCCGCACTCTATCCAAAGCGCACCAATCTCTCGATAACTTCAAGCTCTATACTTGGACCCTTTTCGGATCACGGCAACAATACGTCAGCATTACACCCGTAGGACATCTCTATTACTTCAAGATCTTATTATTAGATTGCTATGTCTACTACTCCCACACCTGCCTCCGTCACTGCGGCAACTTCTAGTGCGTCTGAACACTTGGGCACTTACTGAATCAACCCATTACAGGGAGCCAAGAATTAAATCACTTGGCGCGTTCAAATCTCAGACATTCTTATGGACATGGGTCTGTGGGATTATACATCCGGAGATATTGCTGAACCCACAGATGCAGAACTTCTTGTCAATTGGACAAAGAACGATTGAACGGCTCTTACAGCTATTTGACTCTGCTTTTCAAACGCTATGATGGCACATGTGATTTCCGCCGCTACCTTGAAGGACACTTTCAACACTCTTGCCAATGTATTCAATAATGAAGGTGCTGTAGCACTTATTGTTCTCCGCCATTGCTTCCTCCAATATTCCATAACAGAAGGTTCTAATCTTGAGGAAGAAATCCGGAAAATCAAGAGCCTGTGGCAAGAGATCAATCTCATTCAAACAACAAAGATCTCCAATAACAAACTTGCCTCTGTTATCCTAACCGCCTTACCACCCACTTGGGACCCTTTGATTGCTTCCATTTTGCTAGACAACATGCTAACTGTAACAGTTAAGGTTACTACTCACCAGGTAAGTTGATAAACTGGGGGGAGTTGATGGAGATAGAGAGTAAGAGATGTGGTGAGCGAAGTACTGTGAGGTACTGAGTAGTCCTAGTTCAACAGAGTGGATAAGACTGAGGGGATATGCCCTCAGGAGTGCCTCTATATATACATGAAGGGGAGGACCCCAGGTACTACCCTAAGACCCCTAATACCTACATGAGTAAGCGAAGTAATCTACCTTACTAAGCATGCCCTATGCCCTAGTGGTGCCACTTCAATAATCAACCAATAGCAATTGTCCCCATGACCTGACCCCATGACCCAGCACCAAGGCTAGACTTGTTCTAGCTTGTTCTAAGACAAGGCTAGACTTTTCCAGAAGGTTCTAAGAACTATGACATCATCTAATGGAATGTTCTATACTATGACATCATAGTTCCAGCATGTTCCACAATGTTCCAGAGAGTTCTATCATGTGATACACAGATAAGGAAAGGAGCGCATCAGCGCATCAGAGACAGGAGGCGCATCAGCGCATCAATTGATAGGCACTGAGAATAAGCGCCGGAATAAGCGCCTGATAAGCGCTGGATAAGCGCCTAAATAGACGCCGGATAAGCGCTGGATAAGCGCTGGATAAGCGCTTAAATATTCCCAATAATACTGTTGCCTGGTAAGGCAAGTCTAGTAGAAACATTGAAAATCTGTGACACTAACTTCTGCCAATATTATTGGTTGCATACTACAGGAAGAAGGCCGCCAAAAGGAGCGCTCAACTACCGAGACAACCCTGTACACCAATACTAAACGATGCATCAGATCCAAGTTTCAATCAGGTGTTTCCTGTCATGGGTGCGGGATTGAAGGTCATATCAAGCCTGAATGTAGGAAGGAAGCTAGGAAAAATGAGGAGAAACAGAAGGAGAAGGAAAAAGACAAAGGAAAGAAGGATAGGAAAGTCGATAAGGGCAAGGGACAAAGAAGCTGCTCACACATCACGGAAGGTGGCAATAGTCCAAGCGACTCAGACGATGCGGAAAAATACACATTTGTTGCCGGGGAGGAAGCTTTTCTCACAACGCAAGCAATCTGGCTTGCCAATACCGGTACAATGTCACACATTGTAGCTGACCAATCTCTATTTGTCAGTTATACACTGGTATTGAGCGCTATCCACAGCGTCTGACACGGAGACAAGGCTCAACGTGACAAACAGGGACACGAAGTGGATGACGACGAAGTGGTGGTGGTAGGCGTGAAGCTCAATACTCTCACCAGCTATAAACCTTATACAGATGTCTAGCCCAGTAAAGACCAAGTTAGTATTCTTACTACCAGCTATGTAGTACAGAGGGGATTTGCTTACCTAGCCCAGTAAAGACCAAGAGGTCGAGATGGGGGCTAGGAGCGTACATGCAGCAGTATATATAGACTTCAGGGACCTGCGCACAGACCATGTTGAGGGCAGGCTTTGCAAGAAGCCGTGTGAACGAAGAACAAAAGAACTACCTAAAGGAGAACAATAGCTATTGTCTAGACCTTGCCAAGAACTCTACCCGTGAGAGAATCTATCTAAAAGGAGACCAACTATTGTATTCCATTCCCACACCTGTGAGAACATCCTTCCATAAAGAGAACAATAAGGAAAGAACAAAAGGAGTCCATGTGGACGTCATTTATGACATCAAACCCTAGCTATGGGCTGAACCATGTGTCTGTAGCCATGTGGTCTTACTTTAAGCTAAGTCACATGCCAGTGTGACGTAGTAGCAAGTAATGTGACCGTGTGGAGCATCTAAGCCACGTGATACGGGCGCTTAATAGACGTGCAAAGGAGTTTGTGCAGAGAAGGTTGCAACTGAGCTGCAGCCTGGAGTTTTATAGATAAAAACAAGAGGTAAATTGCGAAAATTAAGGGCTAGTCAGGCCATCCATGACAGCGTCGGCAACTGCACTAGCCTCGGACGAGGCAATGTGCACATCATATTCAACACCAGACAGAGTTCTGTCCCTATCTTGCTCAAAGATGTGCTTCACGCTCCTTCTATGAAGTTCAATCTAATCTCGCTTGGTTGCCTCACTAGCTCTGGACTGTCCTACGAGGGCAATGAAAAAGAGTTGTTGAATAAAGACGGCAACAAGCTGATTGGACGCAGGAGCAAATCCGGCTACCTTTACCAAATGGACGCTAAACCCGTCTCTGCCATGAGTATGATTGCTGATACCCCTCAATCATGGTACGAGTGGCACTGTGCCCTTGGCCATCTCAACAGGAAACAACTAAAGGAGCTGCACAACAATGGACTGGTATCAGGAATGAATGTTGATATGTCTTCAGACCTGAACTTTATGTGCAAATCCTGTATCCAGGCGAAACACTCCCACGTGCCGTTTCCCACCCAAAGCTTACGCAAGATCTCCAAAATTGGCGAATTGATCTTTACCAACATCTGGGGACCTGCCTCCATCACATTGCTTCAGGGTAATTGCTATATGATAACATTTACAGATGGCAAAACGCGATACGTCTGGACTTCTTATATTAAGGATTGGGACAAAACAGCTGCAAAGATAGAGGAACTTGACGCTTGGATTGAGAACCACCTCAATCATTGCATCAAGACACTCCGTGTTGATAATGCAAAGGAATATGTTTTAGGTGCTACCAAAGCATATGTCAATAAACGCAGAATTCAACTCAAACCCACATCACCTTACTCACCGGAGTATAACGGTGTGTCCAAACATCTCAATCAGACTCTTGTTGAACACACCTGCACTATGCTCATAGCTCATGAACTTCCAAAGTTTTTATGGGAAGAGGCAACTTTCTATTCAGCATACCTCAAAAACTGCTCTCCAACTCGTGCTTTGTCAGGGAAGACCCCCTACAAAGCCTTATGGTCAAGGAAACCAAATTTGTCAAATATCCACAAATTTGGCGCAGATTGCTGGGTACGTGTGAACGTCCACACATCTAAACTAAACACGCAGTCAATCAAGCGCAAATTTGTGGGGATTAAGGAATCCACAGTTGGATGGAGGTACTATGTGCCTGGAGCTCGGCATGTGCTGGCATCAAGAGATGTGATCTTTGTCAAAAGCAACGGCCTTACAGCTCTTATCATTGAAACAGGCAAGACTACTTCGGGTCTTGAGGGGGAGAATTCTCTGGCTTTGCCAGCTGTTGTAAAGCCCCAAGTTGTCACACCTCCTCTTGCACCTCCTCTTGCTGTCACACGCACTCATCAAAATATTGAACGTGTCAACTATCTCAAAGCAAACAATGGAAAGCAGATGACTCTTTGGGCAATGTCTGCTAAACCACAATCAAGGGTAACACCTGCAGCTGTATCCGAACCTTTGGCTCAGGGGGAGATCTTAGATCCAATCTCTGAAACGGAAGCTAACCTATGCTTCGCCGCCCTCAATCCTGACATGTCCCAGACTATTGATGAAGTCAAGGCCCGATTGGATTGGTTGTCATGGAAGGAAGCCATGGATAAGGAAATGGATCAGCTGAAGAAACTAGGAACCTATACAGTTGAAGAATTACCAACCGAACAAAAGGCAGTCGGCTGTTGTTGGGTCTTTGCCATCAAACGCAACTCTGATGGGAATGTTCTCAAGTACAAGGCACAACTTGTAGTGCAAGGTTTTTCACAGATTCCGGGCCAAAACTTTTTTGCCACCCACACTCCTGTCATGCAACTTGAAACTTTCCGAACTCTCATCGCTGTCACTGCATGCCTTGATCTCGAGCTTCATCAAGTAGACGTTGTTGGTGCCTACCTCAATTCCACTTTATAGGAGGATATCTATATGTGCCAAGCACCCGGTTACAAAGACAGGATGTCTCGCGTTTGTTGCCTCCATAAGGCACTCTATGGTCTGAAACAAGCTGGACGTGCATGGCACATTGAACTCAACCGAGTTCTGCTCAAATTTCTTGGATTTGTACGTTCTCAACAAGACCCTTGTCTCTACCACTGTCTTTCTGGATCTATCCTCACCCTTATTAGCACACATGTCGACAACTGCCTTGTTGCGTTGTACAAAATCCAGGACATTGGCAAACTCAAGAACGATCTGCAGAAGTATTTTGACATCACCGATCTCGGAGAGGCCACTCTATATGTTGGCATTTAGATCTCTTGAGACTGCAACCTTGCTACAATCAACCTCACTCAAACACGCTATGCTGACACCATTTTATCCCGTTTTGGGTCAGCGTTGCTGTATCCTGTAACAACGAAGTCCGCAGAGTTGCCAAAAGTGAGTCCAAGTCCTCTTGTTCCCTTGAGGTATTGTAGGATGTGTTTGGCAGCAGTGCAGTGAGTTGATGTATGTGATGAGTTGAACTGACTGAGCAACTGCACTGCAAAGGCGATGTCGGGGCAAGTGCCAACGGCAGAATGCATAAGGGAGCTAATGACGGCTTGGTAGGGGAAGTCGTTGTTGAGGTTGTTATCAGCAGAAGCAGGTAGTAATGAAACATTTGGGTCCAGAGGGGTAGAGACCGGATTGCATGTCTCCATCTGGGGCCAGAGTCGCATCGATTGCTGATCAATTTTGGGATACGTCTTTCTGCTTGGAGTTGGATTGGTTAGCTGGAGTTTGAAGAAACAGAGCACAGTTGCTCTATCATCCATCAAAGCTGAGTACACCGCACTCGCTCATGCCACTAAGGAAGCCATCTGGCTTTGGGCTCTCCTCAAACGGACCCACAATGATTGCCACCGACAACCTCGCCGCCATTTCATTCGCCCAGGACCATTAATTCCATGCCCGTTCAAAACACATTGACAATCGCCATCACTTCGTACGCAAATGCGTTCTCGACAGATCTATCAAAGTACCTCACTGCAGTTCAAGACAATCGGGCCGACATGCTCACAAATGGACTCACTTGCATTAAACATCAAGAACAACTCGCGCTCAACAATCTTGCCAATGGTTGAGGGGGAGTATTGTTCTCCAACAATATCCAATCCGCCTTCCGACTCGTCGTCTTTATCTTTCCATCTCGTGTGTTCTGCAATCCATTTGTATCCTATCCATTCCTCTTATCCATTTAGTTATCCGTCTATGTCATGATCTACTTTTGTATGTTCCTCCCCCACACACTCCGAGTACTTGCTCCGCTATGTCACTATTCCTCCTTCTATTTCATAACTATTTTAGTTATTTCCGCTTTTCAGAAAATTAAATAAACTCATGTATATTCTCTATTATTTAATTATCCACTCTACTTGTTATCACTCGTGTGCGCTTGCAATCCCATTGCTTCTCCAGCCGACCATTGGTTTGCAGATGGTAGGGTACTGTGTGAATGTGTTGGACACCTAGCCGTTGCAGAAAGTTTTGCACAAGGTATGACATGTTCAGATTCTTTGCCATTATTGGTGAGGATGGCAGCAGGCTTACAGTGCATAGCTATGACATAACACAGGAGGCTCACAAGGGATTTGGCCAACTGGCAAGGCAGTGTGTTGGCCACAGTGAAGTCAGTACCAAGATCCATACCAGTAATCAAGTACTGGTTTCCTCAAGGCGTCTTTGCGAGGGGTCTGACAAAGTTGAAGGACCAATATTGCCGGCACCAAGACAAGGTAAGGGATGCAATGTCTGTGTTGCAGAGCAACTGCTGCTATGCTGATAACCCTAACAAGGGAGGGAAGTAGATATGGAAGAGGGTGGATCTACAACAGCAACAACAAGGTCAAAGTCAACGATGAGCAGGCAAGCAGGCACTGAGGCCGGATACTAGCAGTGCAAATGATAGAGTTGATAGGGTATGATACTAAGTTAACATGCAGTAACTCACCTAGCAGTGCAAATGACAGAGAGGTCAAGATGCAGAGCTAGGGAGAGTAAGGTCTACTATATATACTGTGTCTGGATGGTCTGTGTGCAAGTTCCCACACTAGGGACTGGAGTAACTGTGGGGCTGGAGTAACAATAGAGCAATAAAGGACAAGGGTAACAATCAGGGACCAAGGTATGTAGAACAATAGAACTAGAACAATAGAACTATAGAACAATAGAACAGGAACAATAGAACAATAGAAACTGGGGGAATCCCTGGGGAATCCCTATCAATAGACAGAAAACAATAGACGGAAGACAATAGGACAATAAGAACTGGGGGAATCCCT